>PVIW01010048.1:30234-47275 GCA_004026585.1 Noctilio leporinus
CTGTAGTTTTCTGAGTACAGGTCTTTTACCTCCTTGGTTAAGTTGATTCCTAGGTACTTTATTTTTCTTGTTGCTATGGTAAATGGGATTTGTTTTTTTGCTTCTATTTCTGTTGTTTCATTATTGGTATACAAAAATGCTTTTGATTTCTGGATATTGACTTTATACCCAGCTATTTTGCTAAATTTGCTTATTAGGTTGAGTAAGTTTTTGGTGGAGCCTATTGGGTTTTTTATGTACACTATCATATCATCTGCAAATAATGACAGTTTGACTTCCTCCTTTCCAATTTGGATACCTTTGATTCCTTTTTCTTCTCTGATGGCTATAGGTAGAACTTCCAAGATAATGTTGAATAGAAGTGGAGAAAGTGGACAGCCTTGTCTCATTCCTGATCTTAGGGGGAACGCTTTCAGTTTTTTGTCCATTAAGTATGATATTGGCTTCAGGTTTCTCATAGATGGCCTTTATGGTGTTGAGGTATGTTCCCTCTATTCCCATTTTGCTGAGGGTTTTTATCATAAATCATTGCTGTACTTTATCAAGTGCTTTTTCAGCATCTATTGATATGATCATATGGTTTTTGTCATTCAATTTGTTAATGTGGTATATTACATTTATTGATTTACGAATGTTGTACCATCCTTGCATCCCTGGGATGAAACCCACTTGATCATGGTTTATGATCTTTGTAATATACTGCTGAATCCGATTGTCCAATATTTTGTTGAGAATTTTCGCATCTAGGTTCATCAGAGATATTGGCCTGTAGCTTTCTTTCTTAGTTGTGTCTTGCCCTGGTTTTGGGATTAGAGTAATATTGGCCTCATAGCAAGAGTTTGCGTGTCTTCCCTCTTCCTGAATTTTTTGGTATAGGTTGAGAAGGATAGTAGTTAGTTCTTCTTTAAATGTTTGGTAAAATTCACCTGTGTAGCCATGTGCTCTGGGGCTTTTGTGCTTTGGGAGATTTTGGATTACTTCTTTAATTTCACTAGTTGTTATTGGCCTATTCAGGCTTTCTGCTTCTTCAGTTTTGGTAGATTATACATTTCCAGAAATGTGTCCATTTCATCCAGGTTGTCATATTTTTGGTCATATGTTGTTTGTAGTAATTTCATACAATCTTTCGTATTTCTGAAGTGTCAGTTGTGATTTCTCCTCTGTCAGTTCTGATTCTGTTTATTTGGGTCCTCTCTCTCTTTTTCTTGATGAGTCTGATTAAAGGCTTGCCAATTTTGTTTAGTTTTCCAAAGAACCAGCTCCTGGACCTGTTGATTCTTTGAATTGTAGTTTGAATCTCTGAGTTTTATAGTTCTGCTCTGATCTTGATTATTTCTTTCCTTCTACTTGCTCTTGGCTTTGTTTGTTGTTGCTCCTCTAGTTCTTGCAGCTTTATGGTTAGGTTGCTTTTATAGACTTCTTGTGATCTTTTTAGGAAGGCCTGTATTGCTATAAATTTCCCCCTGAGCACTGCCTTTGCTGTATCCCATAGGTTTTGGGTTGTTGTGTGTTCATTGTTATTTGTTTCCAGGAACTTTCTGATTTCATCTTTGATCTCATTGTCAACCCCTTCATTGCTTAAAAGTATGTTATTCAGTCTCCATGAGTTAGAGAGTTTTTGTTTTTTTCCCTTGAGATTGAGGAATTGTTTTCTTTAATTTCCTTTTTAGATAGTTCATTGATAGTATACAGAAATTTAATTTTCACTTGAAGTTTACTTCAAAGTTCTGTCTCTTTCCAAGCTAGTTTGATTTTAATATTGTTAGAAAAGTTGACATTGGAGAACATCATATATGAATCTCCCAACTAGCCTGAATATACTGTCATACCTTTTGACCTTTGTAACATATAGGAATTCTCCATGAACAAATAACCGTCATTTTACATCACTACCCAGAAAGAAGGTTATTATCTAGTTAGATGATATTTTCAACTAACCCTTCTTTTGAAACAACTATTAGAGGTATTTATTTTAAAACACTGAATTCTAATTCATGAGTCAAGTTTCATTCAGCCATGATGTCAGGGGTTAAGTGGATTTATTGGATTTGCTTTATTGGATTTGTAGTCATGTAAGACTAGGTAGTCATTTCTTGTGATTTCTTGAGTATTAGCAAAGGTCCAATCCTTACTTCTCTGCCATGAATGCCTAGATAACCAGATTCATCAAACAAGAGGAGTTTGTATCCTGACATTTGTATCTATCCCTAGTATCCTTTCTGCTTTTGTCATCACCTGACCCTAGGCAGACAAGAGCCTTTTACATTGCAGTGAGAACCATTCTGTCTTAGAAGGACTTAAGGACCTCCATCCATACACTAATTTCTCCAGGAAACCTCTTCTAAAGTCAGGGCTGTTTGATTATCAAGGCCACCTGATACTGGTGTGATCTCAAACCACCGCGAACTCAGCATAAAAAAAGGAGTTACAAAATTATCCTGTACTAGATAAGTCATTCTCCTTTTTTTAGCCCATACATGTGATAACAAACTGCACTGCCAAGTTTTTCCTGATTTGAAGGAGTTCTGCTCCATTTTAACCAGTTTATGGCCTAATCCCAGCATACTGACAGCCACATGTGGCATATCAATAAGAGCTTAGATCAGAATTTCTCAACCAAGGCAGTGTTTGTATTTGGGCCAGAAAATTGTTGTGGGAAGTTATCCTGAGCATTATAGGATATATACCAGCATCCCTAGGCTCTACCCACTAAATGTCAACCCTTCCCCCAACCTACTCACCCCATTTCAACCAAAAGTACATCCAGATATTCTCATATGTGCCCCAGGAAGCAAGTTTGCCCATGGTTGGGACCCACTGTATAAAAGAAATATTTGACCAAAACATAACTGAGCCACTTCCCTTAGTACAACAGAGAAGCATTCAAAACACTGCAGTCCATCTCTGAAAGTAATCACTTTCTTAGCAACTGCACTTTTTATTGATACAACCCCATATTACTGGATCCAGATAATCCTTGTAGAAACTAAGGGGCTATTCCAAAACACCTCTGCCTTGTAAATCATTGATAGGAAAAGAATGCCACCTACTAGGAAAGCACAAGACATCTTAATGGATGGTGTCATATGGTCCTCTTCCAGCAATTTCTATTATCCATTTATTCTAGAATCTGGATGGTCACTGTTTGGGACTGAAGTGAAGAAATTTGCCAACTCCATGGTGTTTCAGCTCCAGCAGACCTCCTCTATGCCTATCTAACCAGTCTTGCCTTGCTACTAGCATCCCAGTAAGAGACCAACAACTAAAGTTGAAGAATGTGTTTATTATGCAAGGGGTGATATGTTCAAGGAAAGTCCTAGGATTACCACATAGGAAGTGGTAAAGGCCCCAGAAGTAACAACAACAACAACAAAAAACTGGAATGATGCCCTTGGATTTGTGCAGTACAGTGATACTATAACTATTTGCAGTGATGCGTTTTAATCCCTGGATCCTCCTAGACACTTTAGAATCTTCGACCAGGAAAATTTTGGGGAACATTGGTTGATTCCACTTGGAGAGAAGCCTGTAACAAATGCATAGTGTTTTTTACATGTCAGTCCCTTTAACTGCTGCTAGCATGCCTATGCCAAAGACCCTGGTAAGTATCCAAATGTAAGCCATTCTTCCAGGCCTTATCTTGCCTTGCACCTGCTTCAAACCTCATGGAATGGCTTCTCCTGGCCCTATCTACGTCTCCCAGTCACCAGTTTTTCTCTTTGATCATACTACTCCTGCTACAATGATCTCCTTTCTGTTCTTGAACATGTTAAGCTCCATTTTGCCTCCAGGCCTTGGCACTTGCTATCCTTTGCCAGAGATGCTCTTGCCCCACACAATCAACTTCCAGATCCTGTTTATCCTTAAGATCCCAGCTTAAATGTCACTTCCTCAGAGAGCTTATCCAGGACTCCACAGTTTAAATTATACTATTCTCTCCTGTATCCCACCCAGCTCTTCTTTCTCAGAACATCCTGTAGTTCAGTCTTTTAGCACTCATCACACTAATTCAGTTCTTGTCTGTTTGTTTTTGTCTCTTTTACTAGATTAAACTTCATAAAGGAAGGGATGATGTTGAGGTTTGTTCACCATTCTATTGTATCCTCAGTGCTTAGCACAGTGCTGGGCACATGATATGCTCTCCAAAAATATTTTTCAAGTAAATGAATGTACACAATTTGAAGTGTCTTCCATTTGACACATAGATTAAATTACCTTGAACATTTACTTTTGTAAAGATCAGTTGTCAGTCTGTATCTAACTTGATTCCAACACTCTTTCCATGGCTAATTTGATCTAACATGGTTAAATGTTTTGATGAAACACATATTGGATTATGTGTTTTGCTTAAAATCTTTTTCATAGCTTGCTGTGGCCTACAGAAAATTATCCAAATAAGTCAGCAGATTGACAGGCCCTCTGTGACAGTGGATTTCAAATATTTTTGACTGTGACCCATAGTACATAATACATTTTACATTGCAACCCAGTATATGTGTATAAATAATCTAAATTTTTTTATGTAAGACTAGTTAACTTTACAACAGGAAATGCATTATATTACCTCATCTGTTATAGCCCACATCGTTTAATAAAATGGTCATAACTCAACAAATTGATTTCACCGCATAGTAATGGGTTACAAGGTGCAGTTTGAAAAACACTTCTGTGTGATATGACCTCCACCTTCAGGACCCCAAATCATGTTGAACCCTTCACAGTTCCCCTCATGGGCCAAACCATCTCACCTATCTTCATATTGCTCCCTACTACCTGTAGCATTGTTACTTGTTTTTCAAGACCCATTTCAAGATTCATTGAAGCTGTCTGGCATCCCAAAGAACCTATCCCTCTCTCCTCTAGGCCTGCCTCAATCCCCTTTTCAGTACCTTATATCAGCATCCTCTGTCAAAGTTTTTAACAAAACAAAATGTGGTATTTTTTTTTAACTTGTTATTCCTCTTCAGGACTAGTTGGGCAAGGTGCAAATTTAAATACATTAAATAATGGAAGATTCTTGGTTCTGTCTTATCTAGCAAAGGCATTCTGTGATCCTTAGGGATCATTAGGTACCTTCATTCTGATGTCTACTTTTCAATTCTCATGATTTTGTTAATAAATTATTCATGAAAAGTAAAGACTTGGTTTGGGTTCCATTGGAAGGAATTAATAAGTTCCCATGAAGTGATTAATTGAAGGGTGTGTTTCTTTACTTTCTTCCATATTATACATTTAACACTGGACCTATTATTTTCTCCCAGATGGCTAAGAGCTGGAGAGAGAATGTGACAGACCCAGATGGTGTTGTCCTGCAGGCTTGGGTTGCACATTACCATTGGCTTTAGATTGCCAAGTTAGTACTACTCTGAAATCTTACACTATTTATTGGTTTTGGTTCCATTCTTGCCCTTTGCAATTGAGGTTTGTACTTGGTTTCCTTGGCCTGACCTTCTACACTCCCTAGATAAGAATTCTCTGCTTTGGCCCTTTATGTTCCTGGCTGTCTCAGAAAACCAGAGGAAAGTGTCTTTTTGTTCCTCATAATTTCAGCCTTAAGTTTACACATAAAAATGGCTAAGACTGATCCCCTGTCTTCAAGAAGCATATCACTTAGGAAACATTTTGAACAGCTAGATATCCTTAACCAAACATCTATGCTTTTGGTAACTGGCCTTTCCTAGCTAGAAGCCCTTATCATTCATGGGTATTAACCTTCTGGACCTTCAGCTGCCTCACTTTTTGTTGTGAACTTTGAACACAGTCATCCAAGGTGGTCACAGAATCTACCTAGCCAGGTAGAAATGTAGTTCCCTAGAGGTATCTTTGGAACAGGGGTGGTGAACTCCCATAGCACTTTCTCCTACCTAGAGATAAAGTATTATACCCATCCTTTCTAAGAAAGGGCAGTATAAAGGCAACCACAGAACTATGATTTCAGAATATTTTAAGTAAATCTATGACTGAGGCTCTTTACCTCCTGTCCATAGATCCCAGCATTTTTTAGGAAAAAAGGAGAGGAAGAATAAAACTGAGGAAAGGTTGAGATGTTTAAAATATTAAAGCAGTAAAGGCAGGAAAAATAAAAGGCAGAATTTCAGACTTTCTTAGGGTCAATTAAATTATTTGATGATTCCTTTAGGAGTATGTAATGCCTCAATGATACATTCATGCCTTATGAATGGCATCATCTATAAGACTGAAACTGATTTGTTCCTTCAATAACATATTGATATACTCCCAAGAACTGGTCTCCCATGGGACTCTTATTTATGTACTTCTGGACCACCAAATATAAAGAAGACAATATAGCATCATTACACTCATTCCCTTGATGAGGTCATTCATTATAGCTATTTATAATTCTACTTCTATACTGTTGACTCTCAAATTTATATCTGCAGCCTGGACCTTTCCTAGAGATTCATATCTCCAACTGCCTCTTTGACTCTTTCCTTGGATGGCTAATCAGCACCTCAAACCTAGCATGTCCAAAATAGAACTCCATCCCTGTCCCCAAAATACTGATACTCTCTCATAGACATCATAGTTTCAACTAATGGCAACTTCACCTTTCTAGGTGTTCAAATTTTTTTAAAAAATGACTCATCTTTGATTTTTCTATTTTTAACCTCATACTCAGCATGCTAGCAAACCCTGACTACTTTACCTTCCAAATATATCCACAATCCAATTACTTCTCACCATCTCCTGTTTTCACCATGGTTCAACCGTCCATTTTTTTTAAAAATCAGGTTTGCTGAGATAAAATGGCTATACCATAAAATTCACTCATTTAAAGTATGCAATGGAATGTTTTTAGTATATTTACAATCTTTCTAATCATCACCAACAGCAACTTTAGAACATTTCATCAACCCCATGAGGATTTTTGTACCATTTAGCAATCACCCACCTATCAACTCAACCCCTGCAACCTTAAACAACTATGTTAATCTACTTTTTGTCTCTATAGGTTTGCATGTCCAGCACTTTTAATTAAAGCCATATGCTATGTGGCCTTCTGTAATTGGCTGCTTTAATTTAGCAAGTGTTTTCAAGATGTATCCATGTTGTAGCATGTATCAATATTTAACTTCTGTTTACGCCTACTATTCCATTATATATAGCTATACCACCCTTTGTTTATCCTTTCATCAGTTTGTGGACATTGGGGTCATTTCCACTTTTTGACTATTATGGCTAATGCTGCTATAACCATTTATGTACAAGTTTATTTTTGTGGATATATATTTGCACTTCTCTTGGTTCTGTGCCTAGGAATGCAATTGTTGGGTCATGTGGTAACTCAGTTTAAGCTTTTGGGAATTTCCTAACCATTTTCCAACTCTATTACTTTTTGCCTTAATTACTTCAATAGCTTTCTATTGTTCTCTTTACTTCTGCCAATACTCTTCTTTAGTTTATTTTTATACAATAGCAACCCTGTTATATCTTAATTAAGAAGACAAAGTCCAAAAAGCTCCATACAATCTGGTCCCTCAATTATTGTTTCCTGTTACACGCATCCTCTGTGTTCACTATGTTGCATTCACAATGGCCACTTCCCCATTTCTCTAATACACTGGGCACTCCTGCACCTCAGAGCTATAGCATTTGCTGTCCTCAAAGCCTTAAATGATTTTCTATCAGATAGCTACATGGCTTCTTAATCACTTCCTTATGGCTATTGTTTAAATGTTAATTTCTCAAGGAGACCTTTTCTAGCCACCTTATTTTTACTTTCAAATAAACATGTCATATCACTGCTTCTCTGATTTTTCCTTTTGATACAATCATCTTACATGCTTATTTCATTTGTCATCTCTCTCCAATACAAGAGTGAAAGTTCTAGGAGGGCAGAAAGTTTTTATCTGTTTTATTCATGCTCACTACTGAAAACTCAATATCTAGACCATATCTGTCCTATAATAGAGGTTAAACAAATACTTGAATGAATGAATTAATAGAGAAGGTCATGAGCTTTAGATTTAGATAAACCTAGTTTCAAATCTCAGATGTGTCATTTACCAGCAGTATGACCTTAAACAAGTTTTCCTGAGCCTCACATTTTTGCATGACTCACAGTTTCTGTAATAATTTCAGTGTGATAATCTATGTAAAGCCATCACTCTAATACTTGGCATATAGAAAGTGTAAGTGACATATAAAAATAATAATTATACCTCTAGGGAAGATGGTGGCATCAGTAGACACACTGCATCTTCCTCCACAACTAAGAGGGAATACAACTACCTCAAAACTAGAGACAATCAGAAATTCCAGAAAATCAAGCTGCACAGAAGTACAACAAACAAAATATAAAGAGGAAATCATCCAGACAGGTGAGAGGAGTGGAGCCAAGATAAAGAGGCTGTGGTGTGGTGGCATGGTTTGGTGCCCCACAGCTGCTGCTGGGCAGCGGCTGTGGTTGGCTGTCAGAAAGCACAGTCACACATTTAAAAAAAGTAGGTACACCTGGGGACCACTCCCAGCACCAGAGTAGACTGTGAGGCTCACAGTCCCAGTGCTGGGAAGGGAAGGATGGAATAAAGCCTCATTGCTTCTGACTATGAAAGCAGCTGGGGGTTGGGGTGAAGGAAGAAATTGCAAGTCTCTTTGCAGAGTCAACTTGTTAGATGCTCCTATGGTCCTAGGATGTCCTAAGACCCACCCACTTAGACCCATGGCCAGGGCAACAGCTAGAGAGGTGTCAGTCCCATACAGGAAAGGGAAGAGTGCCTGGAAAAGGAATGATTGCTGACCAAGCAGCATGGCTCCCTCTCAGACCCCACCCCTACATACAGTGCCACAACGTGGTGAAATGGTCAGCCCTGTACTGACAAATACTTAAGTCTCCGCCCCTTACAACATAACAAGTGTAACAGCTCTACCTAAGACACAGAAGCAAACACAGGAGCCTGTAAAGTTGAGGAGACAAAGAGAAGTGTGGCCCAAAAAAGGAAACAGATCAGGTTCCAGTGGGAGAACTAAGCAACGAGGACATAGCCATTCTAACAGATGAGGAGATAGCCAATTTAACAGATGCAGAGTTCAAAATGTTGGTGATAAAGATGCTCACAGATTTGACAGATATGCTTGAGTATGGCAAAATCAGAAGGGAAAAAGTGAAAGCTATGCTAAGTAAAAGGAAGGAAAATACATACAAAACTAATGGCGAGAGATCAAAGATGGTAACAGAGTAGAGAGCAGTGCTGATGGTGTTCTTGAGTACCAGAGCAGCTAGAGAACAGGATAGGGACCGTGAGACATCTTCAGGTCCCTAAGAATTGGAGCTGTCAGCATCTGGACTCAGGGGAGTACAGCCCAGAGGCAGCAGAGACCTGCAGGAAAGCAGGTGAGGGGGCTCCGGACTTACTGGCCTGCGGGCCGAGGTTGGCTCTAGGCAGTGGCGGCTCTACCCAGAGGGGTGTGTTTAACTGAAGCCAACTCCACGCTCCCTGGCAACTAGAAATCTGAACAGTGAAGTGTGGGCAGCAAGGGCAAACGCTGGAGGGAACAAGGAATTGAACTCCTGCAGGGGAGGGACTGTGTGAGAGCCTTGCTCTGGCAACAGAGAGAGGAAGCTCCTCACAGGGCTAGAGGTGGAGGAGAAGAGTCCTGCAGGGATCAGGAGCATAGGAGCAGGGAAGTGCACCTGCCAGGGTGACAAGAGGGTCAAAAATGGTGCTGCTGAGCCACCTGGGAAACAGCAGCTTGAAGCCCCTGCGAGGGGGGAGGCCCAAGCCCTGTGCACACACACAGGCCCCCAGGCTCCCACTGAAACTCCAAACTGTGAGCCAGAAACTATTAGCTGGGGCAACTGACCCACCCATTGCCAGGGAAAAAGGCCACAGACACACAAGGAGAGGCACATCATAGAGGCAGCATAAAGGATTCCTTGGAGAGCTGGTCGGCTTGGAGGATTGGCTCTTGCCCGGGGGAGCTGGGCAATGTTGGCAAACCCCGGGCACTGTTGGTGGTAGGGGTCTGCCTCCTCCGGGAGCTGTGGGGGCAGGGCCAGCCATCACAGGAACCAGGGAGGTTTCAGGATGCCCTGCAGGGGTGCCAGGTGCCCATCACAGGCAGGAATCTCCACCAGGAGTTGGAGAGGACACCCTGCAAGCCCCAGAATATCGGCAGCCCTAAAACCCAGCTAGGTTACTGAAGTGCCAGACTACCTGGGGCTGACACTCAGAATCAGCCCTGACTGTGACAATCAGAGGCCCTGCTACTCCAAGACAAGCTAGCCTATAGACTGCAGAGACCTGACCAAGAAAAAGAGGCAGACTCAGGAATAGGATTGCTGCTAACCTCAAGCACCTGAGTTATACTGAGAGCTACATGAACTATTAATCCCAAACATATCTTTTCAAAAGCTACTTCTCACATATTTTTAATCCCTCCCTATCTCAATCCACCTAAATACCCAAGACCCTCCCCCTACTCTTGATTTAAACTTTACTCACTCTCTGGCTACAAAGCATTCCCAGTCCTCAATCTAAGGATTCCTCCTCTCCCCAGCCACCTAAACCCTTTCTTTATTCTTTTCTTTCTTCCTTTTTCTTTTTTTCCCTCCTTTTCTTTTTTCTTTTCCTTTCTTCCTGTTAAAGCCCACAGGTCCTGGGTCCACCTGGACCAATTAGAGATCACAAAGGGTGAACAGACAGTTAATTCTTTCTTTATTAATATTGGTTTTTCTTTGTCATGTGACCTTTTCCTTTTTTTTTCTTTCCCTCACTTATATAAGCCCAGAGGTCCCAGATCCACCTGGACAAATCAGGGATCATTAAGCATGAACAGCCACCGAAACCCTCTTTTTTTTTCTGCTAAAAGCCCTCGGGTCCTGGCTCCATCTGGACCAATCAGGGATTCTTAAGGGTGAACAGCCACCTAAATCCCTTATTATTATTATTATTACCTTTTTAATTTCTTTTTTCCTTTTTATTTTCATCATTTTTCCCCCTTTTCGTACTGCTAAAAGCCCACAGGTCCAGAATACAACCAGACAGTTCAAATAAAGGACACACCAAGAACAACAAGTGCAGAAAATTTGGGAGACTGCAACATTGAAATCCACAAATTTACTATCGCAGAAGGGTGCTCAACTAAGGCAAGGAAGTAAAGCAGGTTAACCCAAGGAAAAACCAAAAAAATAAAAAGCAAGCAACAGCAGACACACAAAATGAGGAAAAAAAGAATCAGTCGATCACCAAAAGGGAAGGAAGAATCCCCAGAAAGAACACAAAATGAAACAGGGGCACCTGAAACATCAGATAAGGAATTCAGAAGAATGATACTAGAGAAGCTCAGTGAGCTCACCCACATCAAAGAAAACTATAAACAACTCCAGGAGAACTACAAAGAACTCCAGGGAAATTACAAAGAACTCCAGGGAAGTCACAAGGAACTTACTGAGAACAACAGCAGCATGAAAAAGGACATAGAAACTATCAATAAGTGCCAGGAGGAAATGAAGAATACAATTTCTGAATTGAACAATACAGTAGAAGGAATCAACAGTAGGCTAGAGGAAGCAGAGGACCAGATCAGCAAGTTGGAGGATAATGTAGACAAATACTCCAAGACAGTACAAGAGAATTGAAAAAGGCTGAACAAGACTGAAGAGGGTTTAAGAGAGCTGCAGGACAACATGAAACGTAACAACATCCATATCATAGGGATACCAGAAGGAGAAGAGAAACAAGGAATGGAAAACCTGTTCAAGAAAGTCATGATAGAAAATTTCCCTAACATGATGAGTGAAAACATGAATCCAGTTCAGGAAGCACAGAGGGTCCCAATGAGGATCAACCCAAACAGACCAACACCAAGGCATATTATTATTAAAATGGCTAATTTCAAAGACAAAGAGAGAATCCTAAAAGCATCAAGAGAGAAACGACAAATAACATACAAAGGGGCTCCAATAAGGCTATCAAAGGAGTATTCAACAGAAACAATTCAAGCCAGAAGGGAATGGCAAAAAGTATTTCAAGTCATGGTAAACAAAGGCCTGCAACCAAGAATACTCTACCCAGCAAGGCTCTCATTCAAGATAGAAGGAGAAATAAGGAGCTTCGCAGACAAAAAAAAAAAAAAAAAAAAAAAAAAAAAAAAAAAAAAAAAAAAAAAAAAAAAAAAAAAAAAAAAAAAAAAAAAAAAAAAAAAAAAAAAAAAAAAAAAAAACACTAAAAGAATACACCTCTACCAAACCAGCATTGCAAGAAATGCTAAAGGGTCTGCTATAAAAATAAATACATAAGTAAAATGAAGAAACAGACAAAGCCAAAGAGGAATACAGATGCAAATGGAGAAAATGGCAATGAATAAGTATCAATCAATAATAGCCTTAAATGTAAATGGATTAAATGCACCAATTAAAAGACATAGGATAGCCAAATGGATAAGACAACATGACCCACATATATGCTGTCTTCAAGAGACCCACCTCAGAACAAACGATCGACACAGATTGAGAGTGAAGGGATGCAAAAATATATATCAACCAAATGGACATGAAAAAAAAGCTGCAGTAGCAATACTGATTTCAGATCAAATAGATTTTACAATGAAGGACATAAAAAGGAACAAAGATGGACATTTCATAATACTTAAGGGAACAATCCATCAAGAAGAAATAACTCTGATAAACATATACAGACCCAACATAGGAGCTCCGAAATATATAAGGAAAATTTTGGAAGACTTTAAGAAAGACATAGACAGCAACACACTAATAGTAGGGGATTTTAATACCCTACTATCAATAATGGACAGATCTTCCAAACAAAAAATCCCCAGAGATGTTGTGGCATTGAACAACACTCTAGAGGAAATGGACCTAACGGATGTATACTGAGTCTTTTACCCCAAAGAAGCAAAATACACATTCTTTTCAAATGCACATGGATCATTCTCCAAGATAGACCACATGGTATGTCACAAGACAAGCTGCCACAAATACAGGAAAACTGAAATCATACAAAATATCTTCTCAGATCACGATGGCTTGAAACTAGAAACCAAACTCAAGGGAAAAACCCAAAAATTCTCTAACTCATGGAGACTGAATAACATGCTTTTAAGCAATGAAGGGGTCAACAATGAGATCAACGATGAAATCAAAAAGGTCCATGGAAAAAATTGACAATGAACACACAACAGCCCAAAACCTATGGGATACAGCAAAGGCAGTTCTCAGGGGGAAATTTATAGCAATACAGGCCTTCCAAAAAAGGTTACAAGAAGTTTACAAAAATGACCTAACCACAAAGCTGCAAGAACGAGAGGAGCAACAACAAAGCCCAGAGCAAGTAGAAGGAAGGAAACCGTCAAGATCAGAGCAGAACTAAATAACTCAGAGATTCAAACGACAATTCGAAGAATCGAGAGGACCAGGACCTGGTTCGTTGAAGAAATAAACAAAATTGACAAGCCCTTATCCAGACTCATCAAGAAAAAGAGAGAGAGGACCCAAATAAACAGAATCAGAACTGAAAGAGGGGAAATCACAACTGATACCTCAGAAATACAAAAGATTGGAACAAATTACTACAAACAACTCTATGACAAAAAATAGGACAACCTGGATGAAATGGACACATTTCTGGAAAGGGATAATCTACCAAAACTGAACCCAGAAGGAGCAAAAAGCCTGAATAGGCCAATAACAACTAGTGAAATTAAAGAAGTAATCCAAAATCTACCCAAGCACAAAAGCCATGCACCAGATAGCTACACAGGTGAATTTTACCAAACATTTAAAGAAGAACTAACTCCTATCCTCCTCAAACTATACCAAAAAATTCAGGAAGAGGGAAGACTCCCAAAATGGTTCTATGAGGCCAATATTATTCTAATCCCAAAACCAGGGCAAGACACAACTAAGAAAGAAAGCTACAGGCCAATTTTTCTAATGAACATAGATGCTAAAATTCTCAACAAAATATTGGCCAATCGGATTCAGCAGTATATTACAAAGATCATACACCATGATCAAGTGGGCTTCATCCCAGGGATGCAAGGATGGTACAACATTCGTAAATCAATCAACGTAATACATCACATCAAGAAATTGAAAGATAAAAACCATATGATCATATCAATAGATGCTGAAAAAGCATTTGATAAAGTGCAGCAACCATTTATGATAAAAACCCTCAGCAAAATGGGAATAGAGGGAGCATACCTCAACATCATAAAGGCCATCTATGAGAAACCTGAAGCCAACATCATACTTAATGGACAAAACCTGAAAGCTTTCCCCCTAAGATCAGGAACAAGACAAGGCTGCCCACTTTCTCCACTTCTATTCAACATTGTCTTGGAAGTTCTAGCTATAGCCATCAGAGAAGAAAAAGGAATCAAAGGTATCCAAATAGAGAAGGAGGAAGTGAAACTGTCATTATTTGCAGATGATATGATAGTGTACATACAAAACCCGATGGGCTTCACCAAAAACTTACTCGACCTAATAAGCAAATTTAGCAAAATAGCTGGGTATAAAGTCAATATCCAGAAATCAAAAGCATGTTTGTATACCAATAATGAAACAACAGAAATAGAAGCGAAAAAACAAATCCCATTTACCATAGCAACAAGAAAAATAAAGTACCTAGGAATCAACTTAACTAAGGAGGTAAAAGACCTGTACTCAGAAAACTACAGAACAATGAAGAAAGAAATCAAGGAAGACGCAAATAAATGGAAGCATATACCATGTTCGTGGAGGGGAAGAATTAACATCATTAAAATGCCCATACTACCCAAAGCAATCTACAGATTCAATGCAATCCCAATTAAAATACCAATGACAGACTTCACAGAAATAGAAAAAATACTTCAAAAATTTATATGGAGCCAAAAACACCCACGAATAGCCACCACAATCTTGAGGAAGAAGAACAAGGTAGGAGGAATCACAATACAGGACTTCAAGCAATACTACAAAGCTACTGTCATCAGAACAGCCTTGTACTGGCATAAGAATAGACATATAGATCAATGGAACAGAATAGATAGCCCAGAAATTAACCCAGGACTCTATGGTCAACTCATATGTAACAAAGGGGGAAGGAACATCCAATGGAGTAAAAACAGTCTCTTCAACAAATGGTGTTGGGACAACTGGACAGCAACATGCAAAAAGATAAAACTAGACCACCTACTTACACCATACACCAAAATAAACTCAAGATGGATAAAGGATTTAAACATAAGCAGTGCCACCATAAAGGTCCTGGAGAAAAATAGAGGCAGTAAAATTTCAGATATCCTAGGCAGAAATATGTTTACTGATACTTCTCCAAGGGCAAAGGAAATCAAAGAACGAATCAACAAATGGGACTATATCCAATTGAAAAGTTTCTTTTCAGCTAAAGAAAATATCAGCAAAATTCAAAGGGAACCAACTGTATGGGAAAACATAATTGCCAGTGATACCCTCAGAAAAGGGTCTGATCTCCAAAATATATCAAGAACTAATGCGACTCAACACCATGGAGACAGACAGCCCAATTGAAAAATGGGCAAAGGACCTGAACAGACAACTCACTGAGGAGTATATGCAAAGGGCCCAGAGGCATATGAAAGAATGCTCAACATCTCTAGTCATCAGAGAGATGCAAATTAAAACTGCATTAAGATACCACCTTACACCTGTCAGAATGGCAATCATCAGCAAATCAACAAACAACAAGTGTTGGCGAGGATGCGGGGCAAAGGGAACCCTCATACACTGTTGGTGGGAATGCAGGCTGGTGCAGCCACTGTGGAAAACAGTATGGGATTTCCTTAAAAAACTAAAAATGGCACTGCTTTTTGATCCAGCAATTCCACTACTTGGACTATACCCAAGGAATCCTGAAACACCAATTCATAAGAACCTATGTACACCTATGTTCAATGCGGCACTATTTACAATAGCCAAGTGCTAGAAACAGCCTAAGTGCCCATCAGTGGATGATTGGATCAAAAAACTTTGGTACATTTACACAATGGAATTCTATATAGCAGAAAGAAAGAAGGAACTTTTGCCCTTTGCAACAACATGGATGGAACTGGAGAGTATTATGCTTAGTGAAATAAGCCAGTCAGTGAAGGACAAATATCATATGATCTCACCCATTACAGGACAATAATGAACAAAACTAACAACAAGCAAAATAGAACCAAATATATGAATACAGTGAATAGGCCTTCAGTGGTCTGGGGGAAAGGGGTTGGGGGTGGGGGGAGGTAGAGGCAAGAAAGGGGAGCAGCTTAGACAAGAACCTAGTATAAAGGAACCATGGACATGGACAACAGGTGGGATTGACTTTGGGGGGAATGGGTGGGTGGGGAGGGGGACAGAGGGGAGCAAAAAGGGATGGATGTAATACAACAACAATGAAATTAAAAAAAAAAAAAAAATCAGTCCATCACCAAAAGGAAAGGAAGAATCTGCAGAAAGAACACAAAATGAAACCGAGGCACCTGAATTATCAGATAAGGAATTCAAAAGAATGATGATAGATAAGCTCAGGGAGCTCAGCCACATCAATGAAAATTATAAACAACTCCAGGACAACTACAAAGAACTCCAGGGAAGTTACAAGGAACTTACTGAGAGCTACAACAGCATCAAAAATTACATATAAGTGCCAGGAGGAAATGAAGAATACAATTTCTGAATTGAAGAATACAGTAGAAGGAATCAACAATGGTTAGAGGATGCAGAGGACAGGATCAATGAATTGGAGGATAAAGTAGACAAATACTCCAAGACAGTACAAGAGAATTAAAAAAGGCAGAACACGATTGAAGAAGGTTTAAGAGAGGTGCAGGACAACATGAAACCTAACGACATCCGTATCATAGGGATACCAGAAGGAGAAGAGAAACAAGGAATGGAAAACCTGTTCAAAAAAGTCATGATAGAAAATTTCCCTAACATGATGAGTGAAAACATGAATCCAGTTCAGGAAGCACAGAGGGTCCCAATGAGGATCAACCCAAACAGACCAACACCAAGGCACATTATTATTAAAATGGCGAATTTCAA
>PVIW01010049.1:0-47176 GCA_004026585.1 Noctilio leporinus
GAGCAAAATTCACATGGCAATCACACATAATCATCGTTTAACAATTACATCACTGCTGTTCCCAAATCTCTAACTCTTGAGTGCCAGACCTCGGAATCTAGTAGGCCTGGAGACACAGGTCTGATGGGCAGTTAGGGAGGTGATGGAAGTGGGTACTGTCTAAAGCAAATAAAGCAGATACTATGGCTTTCTTTTTTCATCCTGTTTTAAAAAGATTTTATTCGTTATTTGTAGAAATGAAGGGCAGGGAGGGAGGAAGAAAGGGAAGAAGTATCAATTTATGGTTGCCTTTCACCTGCCTCCAGCTAAGAACCTGGCTGGAGACCTGGCTTGCAACCTGGTTATGTGTCCTGACTGGGAATTGAACCCGTTTACAGGCTGGTGCCAATACTGTGGCTTTTTAAAAAAAAAAATACAATTTAAAATAATGGCAATATCTGACATATAATTCTTTGTGACCTACAATAACAAGAGTACAGCAAAGATCACATAAACAAATCTATGACTAAATCAATACCTGTATTGGAAGAAATAGTCTCATTGTAACATGCTAATTAAAAGAACAAAAATAAACATTTATTGAGCCTCTTACTATATATCAGATACTGCTAAGTACTTTCATATACATTACTCCATTTAATTATCACTGTAATACTTTGAAGTACTTTACTATTAGTTTGTCCACATTTTATAAATGAAGAAAGTTTCAGAGAGATTAATAACTTGCTCAAAGTCACACAGACAGGATTTGAATCCACATCTTTCTGACTCTCAACACTGAGTTTTTGCTATATTGGCCTGGCTCTCATTATTACATAATCTAGTATTCTTCAGAGCACAACAATTATATTTAGAAAAGACCTGAAATTAAGTTAATATAACCTGTCAACCTAGCATTAAAATAGGATTCCATTGTATTTGCATTGTAATGAGAAACACAGCTAATTCGAAAATAGCTCAAATGAAAGATACACTATAAATAATGTGGAAATCAGAAAACCATTTATTTACCTGCTTTTCTGGTCCTAGTGCAGGTGAATCTGTTTCCAAGCAAATCGAGGTTAAAGGCAATTGTTTCACAAGTTTCTGCTTCTTAGAGAAAAGAGGAAACTAGTAAGTTTAAAACATGAGTAATAATAAAAAAGGAACATTAAGCCCATATGCCAACTTATTCTATTCTGCAGGAGCTTAAAATTCATGCTTTAAATATTCAATTAGTAAATGTTCACTATGTTCTCATCATTCTAATACTAACAGATTTAAACAGAAACCCTCATTGCCAAAAATTACCCAAAGACTCCAGGGACCCAAGGACTAGTAACCCACAGCGCACCCTGCAGTATGCTGGACATCGCCAGCCGCGGGAGGCTGGAGATCTGGCTGGAGACCTGGCTGGAGAACTGGCTGGAGATCTGGCTGGAGACCTGGCTTGCAACCTGGTTATATGCCCTGGCTGGGGAATCGAACCAGTGACCTTTGGGTTCGCAGGCCAGTGCCACATTCTTTTTAAGTGTACATGTTTTCTTCACCAGGACAGACCACACTCTGGGCCATTAAGCAAATTTCAACCAATGTAAAAGAAATAAAATCATACAATGTGTATTTCCTGAACACAGTAGAATTAAAGTAGAAATCAGTAGTGGAAAAATAACAAAAAAAATTGCTAAGTATTTGGAAATTAAACAATACACCTTAAATAATCATTATGGTCAAAGAGGAGGTCACAGGGTAAATTAGAGAGCATTTGAACTGACAGAAAGTGAAAATACAGCATATATCAAAATTGGTGAATTGTAATGTAAGTGGTTAGTGCTAATGCAACTATTGCCTTAAAAATGCAACTATATTATAAAACGAAAAAGGTTTCAAATAGTCTAAGGTTCTACCTAAAAAACTATTTAAAAAAAAACAACAACAACTATATAAAGAATAATATATCATGCTCAAGTAGACTATAGCCTAGGAATGCCAGGTTGGTTCAACATCAGAAAATCAATCAATATAATTTACATGACAAGAAAAGAAGAATTCATCTCAGTAGATGCAGAAAAAGTATTTGACAGAACCCAATGACCATTTTTGATAAAAACTCAGCAGACTAGAAACAGAAGGAACTTCCTTAACCCTAGTAAAAGACTGCAACTGATAGTGCACTTAATGGTAAAAGAATGAATGTTTTCCCCCTGCTCAGGAAAAATAGCAAGGGTGTCTGCTTTTACTACTTCTATTCAACATTCTACTAGTAGCTGTATCCAGTAAAATAAGACAAGAAAAAAAGGGCACAAACATTGGAAAGGAAAAGGCAAATTTATCTTTATTCAAAGATGACATGATGGTGTATATAAAAATCCTGAAAAACCTAAAAAGCTCTACTAGCATCAATGAATAATTCAGCCAAGTCAATTGATAAAAGTTTAATATATAGAAATCAAGTGTATTTCTATATATTAGCAATGAATAATTAATAACTAAATGTTTAAAACCAATATTGTTTACAATAGAATGAAAAATATGACATAGGGATAAATCTAAGTACAGGTTTCATAATACACTGATCATAGAAATCAAAGATCTAATAAGGACATACAGTGTGTTCACATTAATTATCCCCAAATTGAGCTATAGATTCAATAGAATCCCAATAAAAATTCCAGCCAGCTTTTCTTGTGGAAATCAAGCTAATTCTAACATAGATGGAAAAGCAAGGGACTTCGAATAGCCAAAATGAGTTGGAAAATACAGAGCCAACTGGAGTGCTCCCCCTCTGGGGAGCATGCCCATGCCTTTCCCTTCCCCATGTCCTCTCTCAGGTGCGCGTCTCCTAAACTTCAAGGGACTGCACAGGGCTTCCAACAGGGGAGCAATGGGTAATGGCAGCTCACCCTAGGCTACCCCCTCCCCCGCCCCAAACACGCCTCCAAGTACCCACGTTGCTCTGCTTTCTCAGTGAGCCCCAACTAGGCTCGTTTCTTTCCTATAACATTTCTAGAAAGCCAAAGCAGCCCTGGCTTGGCTTTACTGTTGCTTGTTCTGTTCTCTTCCACGCCCTTCCTTATTTCAACATTCCCAGCTCTAACAAACTCTCAAAAACAAAAAGAAAAAGAGCCAACTAAAATCTCACACTACTCTGATGCAAAACTTACTGTAAATCGCCCCGACTGGCGAGGTTTGGCTGGAGCATTGCCTCGCGAAGCAAAAGTCACTGGGTTCAATTCCCAGTTAGAACACATGCCCAGGTTGTGGGTTCTGTTCCCTGTCGGGGTGCATACAAGAGGAAACTAGTTGGTGTTTCTCTCTCACATCGATGCTTCTCTCCCTTTCTCTCTCCATTCCTCTCTCTCTAAAAATAAATAAATCTTTAAAAAATTTACTGTAAGTCTAATGTAATCATGATGGTATGATATGGCCCTAAGCTTAATTTTTGTAATGTAACTAGAATAATATCACAAGTGTGCGATAAAAGCTCATATTTTAAAGTGTATTTCCCAAAGTGTAAGATGAAGTTCAATGAAAGAACTTACCTGTCCACTTCTTATGATAGAAGGAGGAATTGAGAAGAAGTACCCCGCTTTTACTCCTTCCATGGCTACAGATGGCCTACCATCAAATGCATGTAGCAGCACTTTGTCAGCACCTCTCAAAAATAAAAGATAAATTAGACTTCCAATTTATTTCCACCATGAGAATTTTTTCCACTGATCAAACTGAACAACCAAGATCAGAAATTTGGTCACTATGATACAAAGATGAGGTTCTATGACTTGTAAAGGATGGATACATGTACAGAATAAAAATACAGTACATTCCTAATCTTCAGAATAAAGTTATTAAATAAAATTGAAATACAAATTTTTAAACAATTATTCAATCCTCCAGTATCATCAAACATTTTTCCATAAGTTTCCAAACTGTCAAATTATTATTCCTAAAGGAGGTTTAAAGCCTTAGCAAGAATGCTAGCGAAAAAGAAACAGAGAGCTAAACAACTCACAAACCGAACAGTAAGAGTTGGCTTCATAAAATCATCTCCAGTTCTTAAAGAATAGCTGCTCAGCCTGCCTAAAAACCATGCTCTCAGTGATTCCAAAAGGGTTCAATACAATGCTCTCTAGCTGTAGGTCATTACATTTACTTTACTGTTTGATACTGTTTTTCAAATAGTGGGCGTGGCCATTAATGGGTTAACCCTAAGTGGGTTACGTATGTAATCAATTTAGTGGGTTGAGACTGACCAGTGTGTGCTGATATACATGTGTGTGCGCAGGTGCACCCACACACAGACACACTGCTTCTTTAAATTTTGCCAGTTTTCTGTATGAGAATACACTGTCTCAAAATAAAGTCTTAATACCAAAAATGGTATTTCATACTGTAGATGGCACTTTAAAAAGTTTAAAAATATGAAACATGTAAGTGTGTGTGTGTGTGTGTATATATATATATATATATATATATATATATATATATATATTCCAGAAATATATATTGGTCCAATTTTTCATTTGTTTTATCCTGCCTTGATAAATATAATCACACTGAAATCACAGGTTGACCTGCAAAATTACTTTAATTGATCTTCACCTCCACCCTTGCCCCTTTTCCTTCCATTTAAGCAACCAAATGAAATTAAAACATGGCTTGTTCTATGAGAATATGGACTGGAATCACCACACTTAAACACCAGGCACACAAGTCTCAGGAACTTAAATACCTTGCTCATTTAAGAGGCTGATGGTGGGTCTTCCAGCTGAGCGTGAGTGAACATTTCTGTTTTAACACAAAATATTCCTTTTAAGTACTTAATGTGATAATATTATCTTTGTTCTATTAAAGCAATTCAGAGAAGAAGAAATGTAGGGCTCCACTTCAAAAGAATCATTATTTAATTTGCTCTACAGCTATTACTAAAGAAAGATGATTAATTAACCTACAAAGGCAAATCTAGTCTTTTAGCCAATTGGACTTGTCTGATTAGAACTTGTCTTTGTTCTTCCTTCTGTTCATCAGTGCCAGCAAATCTGGGGGAGAAATCAAGTCCCACCTATAACAGAAAAGTAAAACAGAATTCTATTTTTATGCTTTAATGAACTCCAAAGTCAAACTATGGAGCAATATTGCCCAAGAGAGATATAAATGGGAGCCATACATGCAAGCCATATATATAACTTCACATTTCCTAGTAACTACATTAAAAATACTAACAAGAAACAGGTGAAACTACTTTTAATAATATAATTTAATCCAGTATATCCAAAACTTTATTGTTCTTATACAGTAATGCATTATTATCTTAACACATAATCAATGTAAAAATTATTGAGTTGTTTTACATTCTTTCTTTGGGGTGCCAAGACTTTGAAATCTTCTGTGTGTTTTATATTTAAGGCACAACTCAATTTGCACCAGTCTCATACCAAGTACTCCACAGCTGCGTATGGTCATCACATTGGACAGGAAAGATTATAAATGACTGCTTTCCTTGATACTATTTTGGCATGCATTGTTATAATCTACATTCTAGATTTAACTGTTATTTTTATAGTTTACCTCTCTTTAATTAGAAGTGAAATTTATTACCAAGTGATAACAATGTTTTACAACTGTGAATTGTTTAATAAAAGTGTTCTTTAATTACACTCTAGCCTATTTAAAGTATGTCTGTATGTACAACTTTATTTTAAAATTGTATTTCATTATTTATGCTATTACAGTTGTCTAAATATTTCCCCCTTCGTCCTCCTTGATCAAGACCCCCAGCCCCCATTCCTTCAGGCAATCCCCACACATTGTTCATGTCCATGAGTCATGCAAATATATGCCTTGGCTACTACATTCCCTACGCTGTCATTGACATCCCCGTGACTGTTCTGTAAAATGAATTTGTACTTCTTAATCCCTCCACTTTCCATCCATCCACCCAACCCCCCTTCCATCTGGCAACCATCAAAACAATCTGTATCTAGGATTCTGTTTCTGTTCTTTCTGTTTGTTTGGGGTTTTTTTACTCAATTATTGATAGATATAGTATATTTATTGACATTTTATTGTTCGTATTTTTTATCTTCTTCTTAAGAAGACCCTAACATTTCCCATAATTCTGGTTTGGTGGTGAACTCCTTTAGCTTTTTCTTGTCTGGGAAGTTCTTTATATGCCCTTTATTCTAGACGATAGATTTGCTGGCTAGAGTATTTTTGGTTGTAAATCCTTGCTTTTCATCACTTTTGAATATTTCCTGTGTTCCCTTTTAGCCTGCAGTTTCTTTTGAGAAATCAGCTGACAGTCCCTTGTGAGCTCCACTGTAGGTAACTGCTTTTAAGATTTTTTTTTTAATCTTTAACCTCTGGCATTTTAACTATGATGTGCCTTGGTATGGGCCCCTTTGGGTTCATCTTGTTTGGGACTCTGTATTTCTTGGACTTGTATATCTATTTCCTTCCCCAAGTTGGGAAGTTTTCTGTCATTATTTTTTCAGATAGGTTTTCAATTTCTTGCTTTCTCTCTCTTATCTTTCCAGAACCACCTAAATGTTGTAATGCTTGAAATTGTCCCAGGTTCTTTACACTATCCTTTTTTTTTTTTGCATTTTTTCTTCTTGCTGTTCTGATTGGATATTTTTAAAATTACTTTATTTAAAAAATCATTTTTGTATTTTTTCCATTGTCATTTAACCTCCTTATACCCCCACTCCCCCATGATTAGGTGTTTTTTTTTGCCTTCTTATATTTCAAATCGTTGATTTGATTCTCGGCTTCATCCACTCTACTGTTGATTCCCTTGTAAATCATTCTTCAGTTAGTGTAGCCTTTATTTCTGACTGGTTCTTTTTTATGGTTTCCACATCCCTTTATAAGCTGTTGAAATCTCAGTAAGTTCTTCGTGCATCCTTATAACCAATGCTTTGAACTCTGCACCTAGTAGATTGCTTTTCTCCATTGTGTTTAGTGTTTTTTTAGGAATTTTGATTTGTTCTTTCATTTGGGCCATATTTGTCTCCTCATTTTGGCAGTGTCCTATGTTTGTTTCTATGCATTTGGTAAAGCTGCTAAGACTTTCTGGCTGTATACTTAAGAGCACGTCCTAGAGTAGCCTAATGTAGTCGGTGTCCTGTAGGATCCAGCGACACAGCCTCCCCCATCACCCAAGCTGGGTACTCTAGGTGCAAGATACTTGAGATGGGCTGTATATAAATACCCTCCTGCTGCATTTGGGCCTTGATTACTGTTGACAGGTCAATGGGAGGAGCAGGCCAATCAGCTGTAACAACTGACTATGACCACTGGTCATCAGCCTTCAACCACTATGGAGGACCAGCTGTGCAGGGGCCCATTCCACAGAACAGGACTTACTTCAGCAGGACTCTGGTGTCCACTGAGCTGTCCCTTTAATGTGCCACTTGTGGAGGTGGTTAGTGGTATTGTTCCACTGTGTGTGCAGGCTCTGGGGCTTCCCAGGAGGTGCAGACCAAGATCAGCTACCCCAGGGCCACACAACGTAAGCTACAAAGCAATCTGCAGATGGCGGCCACTTGTGCTGGGCTTGGAGATGCCCACTTGAGGCCAAGTTGTGAACCAAGGCCAGTTGCTGTTAGTGTCCAGCCTGGGGCCACTTACTGAGAGGTATGGGGCTCACTGAAGCTAGATGTTACTTGTTTGGAGGGATTTAGTAAAATCTGAAGAATGAGCCAAGACAGTGGAGAAGCCACTGGAAACAGCTTGTGTGGGCCCAAAAGTTGGGTGGGGCAGAGCCTCAGGGATTTACCAGGGTGGGGCAAACAGTGTGAGCCAGGTTGATGGAGTCTCAGATTTGGCACCCTCCTGCCAACTCTGGGGCTGTGGTGGCAGAGGATCAGAAAAGAAACAACCGTCTCTGCCAGTGCTTCTGTCTGGAAGAAAGCTGACCCTAGCTTTCACCCTGATGCCAGACACTTCAGTTCCTTCCCGTGTGCCTAAGATGCTTTCAATCTGTTGCTCCCATGCTGCAGCTCAGAGGGAGTGGGCCTGAGTAAGTCCGTGCCCTTTAAGAGGAATGACCTAAGTGGTTTCTGTCATCCACTGCCTCAATCTCTGCTGGTTTTTACAGTTAAAAGTTGTGAGGACTTTTCTTCCTGGCACTAGAATCCTGGGATGGGGGTCCTGATATGAGGCTGGAACCCCTTGCTCCTGAGATATCCCTCTCGATTTTTATCTGTCGTGAGTGGGTGTGGGACCAGCCCGTTCCACTTCTCTGTCCCTCCTACCAGTTTCACTGTGCTTTCTGTTTTAATTCCATAGTTGTAGGACTTCCATTCAGCCCAAGTTCTGACAGTTCTGAATGGCTGTTGTTCTGCAGTTTAGTTGTCATTTTGATGTCATTGTGAGAGGAGGCCGTGTTTTACCTAGTCTACCATCTCAGCCTCTTCTCTTGTGTAATCTACTTTAACTAGCTAGAGAGCTAACCCATATTTAAACAAACAAACAAACAAAAGAGCATAATATATAGAAATGCTAATAGAGTATAACATAAGCTTTGGCGAGGCTTTCTATTCTTTCATCCCCAAGCTCTTTTGCTAATTGAGGAAGTATTGGTAAATTATTATTCAGCTGAACAGGGTGAATATAACTTCCTAAGTCAGTTATGATCACCAATATTGAATTAAAGATGTTTTCATATATCAGAGTCTGAATTAGAAGTCATTTGATCAGCCCTGGCTGGTAGCACAATGGATAAGGCGCCGGCCTGCGAACCCAAAGGTCGCAGGTTCAATTCCCCAGCCAGGTCACATGACCAGATTGCAAACCAGGTCTCCAGTCAGGTCTGTGGCTAGAGGCAGGTGAAATGCAACCATATATTGATGTCTCTCTCCCTCTCTGTCTCTCTCCCTTCCCCTCTCTCTAAAAATAATGAAATAAAATCTTTAAAAAAAAAGAAGTCATTTGATCAGCTAATAGGTATTTACCTCTCCAATTGCCAACAATTGATCCTTATAATTCTCAATAATGGGCAAAGCTACATCCAAATCCTGGGAGACAAAAAAAAAAAAAAAGAGTATATTTGTTAAAATAGGAGAAGGAAACTGGTATTTTATAAACACAAGCCATGAACTGTGCTGTACCGGGTCCTTTATATACATTCTATCCCTTTAACTAGTGAAGGAAGTAGGAAGAGTCATCCTTCTACATGGTGAACACCTCTACTTGGGAATTTGAGTAGTAAGATCCCACCCTCATTCAGATCAAAGAATACAACTGTTTATAAAGTTTTACACTTAAAACACTTTCTTCTGCTTAGGAAGCATTTCCTGGCATTTTGGAGGACTGATATGATTTTCTAGAATAGCTGAGCAGAGAGAAGAAAGCCAACAGGTGGGCACCTTTGTGAGTTTCTGGGAATGCATTATGTTATGTTCTCCTCTTAGGGTTCTAATGCTTTATGAGTTTAAAGAAGTGATAATCCCACACATCCTTTGTACAATCTGTACTGATTTCTTTTGTCTTTACAATCTTATTTTTGTCCTAAAGGTTCAACAATATAAACACTAAGCATCATACAGATGCTTATTTATCAACTATGGAAGTAGCTGTGTACCGTATGTTTCCATGATATTAGTGTTTCACTTAGAGAATTTGCCCTGTGAGGTTTCCCTTGTGAGGCAAGAGAAAGACAAATATATGGGAAGTTTGCCTCTTTTAAAGTATGTTGAGGATTTCAGTCTCAGGATATGTGAATTGTAAGGTACATCTACTGAAGAGTATCAAAACAAGGGGGAATTTTAAAAAGGTAGGTAACACAGATGGTAAAGGAACAGATTTTACAGTTATGCCCTGAGAGAGAGAAAAGATGAGGGAGAGTAAATGAACACTTTACAAGTACAGTCTAGTAAATCAATGTAGAGGAATTAACATTGTCATGAGGAGCTAAGAGTATATAACCCTAGATATCAGTGGTTCTATTATGGGTTTATAAAGATCTTATCTCTCTACACACAATGATTGGGAAAACTATGTAATCATTCATAATTTACAAATGAGGGAATTGAAACTTGGCAAAGTTAAGTGCCACAGATCACAGAAGCCAGTAGCCCAAGTCTCTCTGACTTCAAAGCATGTGCTATTTCCAATATGCTGCTGAGGGAGGTAGCATTTCCTTCTTTATATTGTCTTGGACTTTAAATCGGAAAGAGGAAGATTACTGAGTCCAGGTATCATCACTTTTTTAGGTTTTTGTTTTATCGGGCTGTTACCTTTAATGTGACACTTCTTTGGTCTTTTGGTGGAAGTCCTTGAACAGGATGAATGCCCAAGCATGGCAGGACAAACCCTTTATACCTAAAAGTGTAGAATGAATTAAGAAAGTAGAACATTAGACTAGCAGACAATGTGACTCTGAAGAATAAGTGGAAAATAAATGTTTAGGGCTATATTAATATTTTCCTTCTCATTCTCCTAAAATGATAATCTTTTATTATTATAAATGTAATATCAGAACTGTACCCTTATTAGCAACTTCTTAAGTTCTTAACGAGAAGTAGCACCTTTCTGAAAGCTGTATAATCTTTTCAAATTCTCCTGAATGTTCAGCCACCACCACCAGAGCCATAACGTTGGCCTGAAACAAACAAAAAAAAAAGAAGAGAGTCTCAGGCAATATACATCAAATATATATATATATATATATTTAAAAAATAATAAAGTTCCACTTTATTTATTTATTTAAGATTTTATTACTTTCAGAGAGAGGGGAAAGGAGAGAGACATCAATGCAAATATATTTTTTTTAATTGTAAAGTCTTCTGTGCATTTAGTTATTCTTGTTCATCTATACTCCATCAGTACCATCATAATAGCTATCATTGAGTATTTACTATGTTTCAGCTACTGTGTTCAATGAGCATAAATTATTCCTTCAACTAATCTACACAATCTTATGAGGTAGGTATTGTCATCTATTGTATGAACAGGAGACAGAATTTTGGATGGAGTCAAATAACTTGCCCAAGATTATTGGGCTGTGTCACTCCAAAGCCTACACTTCTAATCAATTTGTCATAGTGAAAGTTGACAGCTACTTCTAACACTTTTGAGGAAGGCTATAAAACACTAGCTAAAGTGAATTTCATAAACACTTCCAAAAATTAATAATTTTTCCCAAACAAATCAAAATATTTCAGAAAACTTATAATTTCTCCAAGATCTCCAGAACAGTGTTAATTTTAGAACTGACAGATGGACTCATCTGTTCCATCATATTGGTAAGAATGGTGGCTAGGAGAACATGTTTTCAATTCAGACCTTCTTGTCTGCATCATTTTACTAGCAGCGTGTCTTTGGACAAGTTAGTCTCTAGGCCTTAGTTTCTGCATATATAAAATGGACAGTGGTTGGCTAAAAAAACAGTAGCTTCCACAGAAGGTTGCTGCGAAACACTAAATGACATAATGTGTGGAAAGGGCTTAGTCAGTACCTGTTACATAGGAAACACAATAAATATAACTTATTACTGATGCATCAACAGAACATTTAAATTTCAAGCTGGTCTAACTTAAAATTAGAAGGAAAACAAAAGCCAAAAAGGAGTCATTATAGATATTGACTTACTTTCTTGGCTTTCTCCAACACATCATCCAGATCCTAAAATAAGCATAAGTTATCACAATTTTTAATTTTATTTTTGGCAACTTTGCACCTTATTTTTAAATATTTTATTTATTTATTTTTAGAGAGAGGGGAAGGCAGAGAGAGAGGGAGAGAAACATTGATGTGTGAGAGATACATTGATTAGTTGCCTCTCTCACACCCCTAACTGGGGACTGAACGCGAAACCCAGGCATTGTGCCCTGACTGGGAATGGAACCCATGATTCTTTGGTTTGCAGGCCAGCACTCAATTCACTGAGCCACACCAGTCAAGGCATCACAATTATTTATGACTAAGTAACTGCTCTTTGGCTGTGTACATCATGAGGCAACATAAAGAATGACAATAATGGCACGGAACAGTGTGATGAAACATGAACAACCTACATTGTTTTTTTCTCTTAGTAAAATCTGGTATCTATTTCCTCTAGATTAAAACAGACAACAGTTCCTGTCAAATATAAAGGACATCTCTCTGTCCTACTCTTACTCTACTCCTCAACAGCATTTAGGAATTCCTCAATTGCCCACTTCTTCCTTCCTGAAATATTTTCCACTCTTGGCTTCCACCGCCACACCAGTCCCCTGCAAACACACTCTCTCTTGCAGACTGCTATTTCAGTCTCCTTAACTGGCTCTCTCCGCTTTCTGATCTCAGGACTTTATGCTCCTCTCTCTTTACTCCCTCTAAGTGATTGTATCCACGGGTTTAGATAGTATTATGCTAATGAGCTCCCAATTGTTATTTGCAACCTATTATTCTTTCCAAAACCCAAGATTCATATTTAAGAATGACTATATGACATCTCCACTTGGATGGATATTAGGTTTCAACACGTGCCAAACATATCCTATTTTCTCCGACAAACCTATTCCTTCTGCCTCCCCTCCCCAACCTGTCTTCCCTCATCTCAGTAATCAGAACCACCATCCACCTTATAGCATCAAGTCCTTTCTTTCCCTCCCTCTCCATATCCAATTCCCCAGCACGTACTGTAGTAGATCCTATCTCTAAAATATACCTTGAATCCATCTGCTTTTCTCAAACTCCCCGCGACCACCATCATCTCCTGTCTACCTACTGCAAAAAGCTGTCAAACTAGTCTAGCTTCCACCGTCCCTCTCATCTATCCGGCTGCCTCTATCAGCAAAATAGTTTTTAAATATCAGATCTTGTCGCTCTTTAAAAAAGAACGAAAAACCTTTACTAGATTTACATTGTTCTTCTAATGAAATCCAAACTCCTTACGGACCTACCTCATCTATCCCCTGCAGACCTCTTCAGTCTTGTTTCTTGCCTCTAACTCATCAGGCTCCATCCAGCATTTTGGTGTCATGAATGTGCCAAAATTTAACCTGCCTACTTTCCTCACCACCATACACCCCTCTTCTTATTTGGTTGGCCCACCGCGCCCCTCTCCCGCAACAGACTCCGCTCTTCCTTCTCTATGAGCCTCTTGTTTCCAGCGTAGCAGATACAACACTCGTGCCTGTGTTTTGCGTTCTGTTTGCCTCCGAGAGAGCCCACGTGTTTAGGGAAAGTGGATTCTCAGCCCTAGCAAGCGGAGGACCCCGGTATCCGGAAATAGCAAATTAAAATGGAGACAGAGAGGGGTTATGCTATTTAGTATTGAGGATCAGAAAGAAAAATCCGTTCGACAGCGGTTAAATAGGGAGGGAGGCAGGAGCAGGGCACACAGGCGACAGACAGGCTTGGGTGGCTCTGGAAGAGCAAAGGAAACGTGAAGGAGGAGGACGGATGTCTCCCGGATCCCACCCGGCCGGCCTTGACTTCACATACCCGATCGAAGTCTGGGGCGGAGAGGTGGCAGTGGCAGTCCACCGCCCCCATCTCCACAGCCGGTGCAGTCCTCGACTCGCAGGCGGAGTCTCAGCCGGAACCCTGCGGCGGCGGCGGACTGAGTTTCCGGCCGGACCCGAACACCTTCCTCCCGCGGAACTTGCTTCCGCTCCCAGAGTTCCCGCCCCCAGTTCAAACTGGAAAATGGCGGGGGCTCCTGAAGTGGAGGTCCCTTTTCCTCCTCGGGATGTGGAGCTTGTAGCCGGGACAGAAGACCGGACCTCGGTCCCCGCCACTTTCCGTGAGGACTTCCGCGTGCGCTGCACCTCCAAGCGGGCCGTCATGGAACTGATGGAACTGTGCGGCCGCTTCGTGCAACAGCTCGGGGACTCGCTGCCGGATAAGATTCGGGAGCCTGCGCTCCGAGATGCGCAGTGGGTAGGGGCCCAGTAGTCATCACTCGTCGCCCTCCTAACCCCGGGTCTCAGAGCTCAAGGGCCAACGCCAGGCTTTGGCAGCGTTAACCGTGCACTACGTTCGGATAAAAGCCGGAGAAACGCTAGGGCACGGAATAGATGCAGTGTCCGCCGGGAATTATTAATTACTTAGACCAGAGCTGTCTCATAGAAGAGAACAAAGGCGAGATACGTAACTTGACATTAAAAGTGAGAGAGAAATAGGTGAACTTAATCTCAATAACATTTTATTTGACCCACTACGCCCACGGTATCGTTTAAATTTGTAATAAGAGAAAAACGAAGGAGACATTGTACATTGCTTTGTTCGTACTAACCTTTTAAATCTGGCCTCTGAAACATATAGCTCATCCTCCTTAGGACTCGTTTTAAGGCCTCAGTAGTCACAGCGGCTAGCGGCTCCCCTGTTGGAGTGCATACGTAGACTCGATGAGTTCTCCAGCAACGAGAATCCTGGAAGTCATTTGATCACCAGGCTAGCGTTTGGTCTTCCCTTTGGCTTGTTTTAGAATATTTTGTAAAGAGAGCGAAAAGAATTTCCCTACAGGTCTGAAGTAAATAAGGAAGCTTTCTTTGATTCTAAACTTCTCCATACACTAGCCCTTATAACACATTCCCTTTTTGAAATAGTTTGCAAAGCCTTGAAGAAGATAAATTCTTTTTTTTGGGGGGGGGGGGTGGATACAACAGATTGAGGGATGAGCGCCTGTCATAAGGAAGTACACAATTGATGTGCAGAAAAAAAGTTAAAAATCTTACAATGCAGCACACCTATGAGTGTGAATGACCACAGTGCAAGCAATAAAAATAAAGGTTAAGCCCTGGCGGGGTGGCTCAGTTGGTGCAAGCATCCTCCTTAGCATCAAAAAGGTTGTGGGCTTGATTCTGGTCAGAGGACATACCGAGATTGAGGGTTTGATCCCAGGTTGGGTACTTGAGAGGCAATCGATCAATGTTTCTCGTGCTAATGTCCCCCCCCCCCCCCTTTCTCTCTTTCTAAAATCAGTAAACATATCCTCTGGTGAGGATTTTAAAAATAAATAAAAGGTTAAGCGGAAACAATGAAGAAATCCCTCTCTGAGTTGTGCTTCTGTATTCCAGTTTTGTATACAGTGGCTCTTACTTCCTCCTTGCAAGCAAAGGAAGAGTACAGGCATTCTTAGTTTGTGTTTGTTTTTGTTTTTGTTTTGGAGGGTGGGGCGGGGAGAAGATTGCTTTGTTTTGTAATGATCTTAAGAGTTTGCCCCTTTCTAAAAAGTGCTAAGGTAAACTGCCAAGGGAATTTATTTGTGTTATATTTTTAAATAAGAGAGCATATAAAAGGCAGAAGCTTTAATTATGTTGATGTATCTATCGAAAACCATGTAATAGGGTAACAGGTTTTCTAAAAAAAATATTGATACAGTTATGCCAATACTACAAAGACGATTTGTACTATCAGATAATCCTTGAAAGTCCATATATAAAGTAAATATTTTATTTATGTTGAGAGGAGAGAAACATCAATCAGTTGCCTCTCACATGCCCCCAACCGGGGACCTAGTCTGCAACCCAGGGAGGTGCTCTGACTGGAAACCTTTGGGTTTGTAGGACGATGCCCAATGCATTGAGCCACAACAGTTGGGGGTAAAATAAACTTTTAAAATGGAAAATATATACTTTATTTCATAATTGTGCCTTATTTGATTTATGTTTATTTATTTTTCATTATACAAAATGTACCAACTACATCCTCATTATAAAAAAATAATAGCATAAAGCAAAGTCTTTGACTATCCCCCCCATCCCTCTTCCTTTCAGTATGCGCTCTTACTGGGGATCAAACCCACAACCTCAGCATATTGGAACAACAATAACCAACTGAACTACTTGGCCGGGGCTCCATCTCTTTACTTTTAAGTCTTTCTGTCTTTTGTTCTGAGGTGGGTCTCTTGTAGAGAGCATATGTGTGGGCCTTGTTTTCTTATTCATTCAACTACTATATGGCTTTGGATTGGCGTATTTAAGCCATTTACATTTAAGGTGATTGTTGATTGGTATATATTTTGTGCTATTTAAAAAAATTTTATTGATTTTACAGAGAAAGGAAAAAGGAGAGAGAAATAATTGATTTGTTACTATAGCTATTTATACTTTATTGGTTGATTCTTGTGTGTGTCCTGACTGGAGATCAAACCCACAACCTTGGCATATCAGGATGATGTTCTGACCAACTGAGCTACCTGGTCAGGGCTAGAATAGTTTGTTTTTTTAACCCTGAAGAGGTCACAGCTTGTCTGAAGGATCCAAACAAACTCTGTTCTTAAATATTGTTACATATTTCAGGTGCATAAGTTCAAGGTCGTGACTAGTTGCAAATTTGTAAACATGTTAAGCCATAATGTTTAAGCCATCAGTTTGGTTATAAGATGTGATTTGTAAGGGAGGGTGATATTTGATAGTAAATTGTACTCAATTGAAACGGAATTTTCATAGAAAATAAGTATATTAATAGGCTAGTCTGCTACTTTTTAAAAATATTTTCTATCATAATTCTGAAAATTATTTTCAATGACTTGATTATTGCGAATTTATTGCAGACTTTTGAATCAGCTGTGCAAGAGAATGTCAGCATTAATGGGCAAGAATGGCAAGAAGCTTCAGATGATTGTTTAAGGGGTAAGTTATTTAACTTTTTTCTTCTGTCATTAATTTCTGACTTATTTTTGTAGCTAATTGTATTTTGAATGCTAATCTTAAATCTCTATTTTCAGTGTAACTTCTCTTTAAAATTTTTTTTACTGGGTAGGAGAAGAGAAAACTTAACCTAGAAGACTATTGAAGATGTAATCTGAGATGAACAACACAGTAGATACTTAGATCCTTTATATTTTCTGTCTGGCATTCTCAACAAGACTTTCATCTAATTAATCTTCAAAAGTACCCTTGTCATTCATTTATTGGAAAATTCTTGGGAACCATCCCCAGATGAAGAAACAGGCACAGAGAATTGTTATGATTAATAGCTTATGAATCAAGTTGTATTTTTACAAGTCATCCTTAGAGTAGATAGTGCAGTACCTTAGGAATGTGAAGTTAGACTACAAGAGTACCATGTCAAAGATGAGGTCAATATTTTGAGAAACCTCCTTAAAAAAACTTTTGGTCTGAAGCAGATTTGATTGTGCCCTAACTAATGTTATTGACATATCTAAAGAAATGCAAGTTTTTTTTATTTTTAAGATTTTTAGTTAAATTGATTGGGGAGGGGAGGGGAGAAAGAGAGGGAGGAAAACATTGATTTGTTGTTCCACGTATTTATGCATTTGTTGGTTGAATTTTTTTTTATTACCACCCAATAATATATTTATTGATTTGAGAGAGAGGAAGTAGGGGGAGGAACATCAATCAGTTGCTTCCTGTATGTTGTTCTACTTATTTATGCATTGATTGGTTGATTCTTATATGTGCCCTGACCAGGGATTGAATGCACAACCTTTTGGTATATGGGGTAACATTTCATCCAACTGAGCCACTGGGCCAGCGTTCATTGGTTGCTTCTCTTACATGCCCAGATTGGGGATCAACCTTGGTGTATCTGTTTGATGCTCTAACCAATTGAGCTACCCAGCCAGGCCAAAGTTTTAATAGAAAGAAAATGTTCAGTGTGGAAGGGAAGAAAAATTCAATAGAAAAATAATGGTCAGTGTGGGGAGAGAAGCAGAATTCTTCAGCATTGTCCAGGAGAAGGTCTACCTTGACAAGAGGGCCAGAGTATCTTATCTGTCCCCATAGTGATATTATAGAGATCTGACCAGCAGAGCTTAATACCGCTATTAACTGTTCTGAGTTTTCAGTTAGACCCTTGAGCTGATTCCAAGTGCATCATAAAACCCTCTAAGGTTTTCATTTTTCTTAATATTAAGATAATACTTTACCCAGAAGACTTCACTGTCTAATTTTTTTGGGGTTATTACAGGGGTGTGCAAAGGAATATAATAAACTTTTACATACAACTGTAAATCCACTTTTGCACACCTCTGTATAGTAGTTATTTCTTCAAAGTTACCAAACTGCACTTTCTGGTTTACATATCAAAACATCAAAAATGATATCATTGGATTTCTCAAGTACTATCAGAGTGACTGTAGGAGAGAAAGAGTATCAGAACCACCTAGAAGTATTTTCTTTTTAACTTACAAATTTCAGAGAGAGAGAGAGAGAAATGTAAACAACAATTTGTTGTTCCTCTTATTTATGCATCCACTGGTTGATTCTTGTATATGTCTTGACCAGGGATCGAACATGCAATGTTTTGGTGTATCAGGATAATACATGCTTTTACTGCGTCTTTATCTGATTCTTTCTCTGAAGTCACTGTGGAATTGCTTTATTGTTTGGTGCATACTGCCTTTAGCAATATGGCCCATAAGTTTATAGATTAACAAATGTAGTATTTCTGAACAGGTTAGTGTCTTCCTTTCCTCTTATTACTAAGGGAAAATAGTTATAACACTTTTACCTTTTTTTCATGCCAGACACCTTGCCAAATGCTGGGAATTAGGTGGGAAGACATGGTCCTTACATTTAGGAATTCATCGTTAATGGAAAGAAATGGACAAGGAATCACTCTACTCTTTGGGAAGTGAGGTTAGACCTAACAGGAGTTGGTTGTTAAAGGCATGTACTAAATGAGAGTGGTGGACAAAAAGGAACTAGGAAGGACATTTAAAGTAAAACACCATGTGTACAAAGGAGTGCTGTTTGGAACATGTTAGAAGTGAACTGGGAAACTAATGGCAGATTTGGCCGAAAGGTAAGCTGGGGACAGATTACGGAGAGCCCTGAGGACATGCTAAGAAATTTGTGCTTTACCTTGTAAGTTTTTAAAGTAGAACTTGCATGAAAAGTTTTGTGTTTTGGAGAGCTAACTGCTGGCTTTGAGAGGCTGGATTGGAGAAGGGAAAAATTCAAGGCAGGCTGACCTTAGGGAGGTTATTGTAATAGTACAGCAAAGAATGATGAAGACATGCCCCAAGATGGTGGGAAATGAGACTCTGATACATAGAAGCAATAAGCAGACTTCACAAGGACAGAGGTTTTTGTTTATTTTGTTCACTGAGATTATTGTATAAATGAGTGAATGAACAAACAAATAAATACATGGATGTAGGCATAAGTGAAACCAACTTCTGTCTGCTCCTTTGCTACTCTGAATGGACTTAATTTCAAGGTTAATCAGGCACATTTAAGAATTACAATGCAAGTTCCTTGAAAGCAGGGACTGTATTTGTTTTTCTCATCATTGTGTTTCAATACATAGATTGATATATTAGTAGGCAACCACTAAATATTCTTTAAATTAATGACTAAGTCTTCCCTGCTTCAGCTGTTTATACATTTCACGTCTATAGCTGTATCATTAGGTGGCGCTAAGAAACCATTTTCCTCCTTAACATCCAATATTTAGCTGGGAGACATGATTTTTTTTCAAACTAATTATGAAATACTAGATTATTTCTTTTAGGTTAGTGATTAAAATTTTCAAATGGACAAATTAAAATTTATGGAGGGCTGTTCACTTAAATGACTTTTCAAAGTAAGAAATGATTGTGTTTCTCATAATCTTCAAAAGAAGTAATTTAGTTAGACTTAATATTTGTTACATGAGTGAAAGACCATACCCAAAGAACCTCAGTTATATTTACTCAGTAGGTACGTATGTACAGATATACATCAGCGCTGTCTCAAACTGTTTCTAAAAATATATATATTGTAATTCTCCCTAAAGAAACTTCTACTTAAAATGAGTAGACCTTTTTCTAGCATAGGTTTTGACACAGCAGGAAAAAATGCTGCCAGACCAGTCAGGCTGATGACATAGCTTTTTAGTATTTAACTACGTAATATTTATTACTCCTTAAAAATGTTTTCAAAATAAGGTTACGATATTATCTGTATTCAGTTTTTGTAGGGTGCTAATATCTGGACCTCGTTCCAGACCCTACCAAATCAAAATTTCTGCTTGTTTGACAACTTCTCCAGATTTATTCTGCTAAAGTTTAAGAATCACTATTTAAAAACATAGAAAATAAACTAACAAAATGGATTTAGCTAAATAAGTTAAAATCACTATATCTTTCACTTTTTCCTACCATTTATCCAGTTATGCCTATTTCAGATCTGGTTATTCTATTCACTGTTATGCCACAACTTTGTTTCCACACATTAAAAAAAAGAATGAGGCCGTCGCTGGTGGCACAGTGGATAAGGTGCTGGCCTGCAAACCCAAAGGGTCGCTGGTTCAATTCCCAGCCAGGGCACATAACCAAGTTGCAAGTCTCTAGTCAGGTCTGTGGCTGGAGGCAGGTTAAAGGCAACCATACATTGGGGAAAAGAAATCAAAACTTCTTAGCATCCCTGATAATAAATGACTTTTATAGTCTGGTTCTTTTATCGTCCTTCTTTCCTTATACTTTGTCCTACAGCCATTTAGAATTTATTCTGTTTCCGAGAGACTCTGATCTTGCAGATACTGTTTGCTCTGTCTGAAATGCTTCTGCCTATTATTTTTTTCTTACCTCTTTTTACTGAATGGACTTATGCTTATATTCTAAAGCCCAGCTCAAAAGTCACTTTCCCTTTAACTTAATTTCCACAGGTAGAGTTAGTGTTCCATTGTTCTGTGTCCTGGTGGCATTTTGTTCATACATCTGTTCCATTTATCAAGTTGCTCTGCAATTAACCTGTCTGCTTCTTGCAGTGAACCATGAGCTCTTAGAAAGCAGGGATCAGGTGAAATTCATTTTTGTATTTCTCTGATTTCAGCCTGGCTTCCCACAGGTGCTTCATAATTGATTGTTCAATGTATAAATGAATCAATCACTAAAGTGGGTTATCCATTAACTTGCCATATTTGTTTCCCTTAATTATTTTGTGTAAATATAAACTATGTTTTAAGGAATTAAAATTTTTTTCTCTTGATATAGATTCTGATATCAAAGAACTTGAAGATCAGTTTGATGAAATCATAGTAGATTTAGCCACGAAACGTAAGCAGTATCCCAGAAAGATCCTTGAATGTGTCATAAAAATTATAAAAGCAGAACAAGACAATCTGGTAAGATGATTCACCTTTGAAATGCTAAGTTTTATGTTGTGTCTGTTTACTACATTAAAAAAAAGTACGACCCTGGCTGGTGGCTCGGTGGAAAGGCGCCAGACTGCGAACCCAAAAGTTGCTGGTTCATTCCCAGCCAGGGCACATAACCAGGTTGCAAGCCAGGTCCATGGCTGGAGGCAGGTGAAAAGCAACCACACATTGATGTTTCTCTCCCTTTCTTCTTCCCTCTTTTTCCCCTCTCTCTAAAAATAATAAATAAAATCCTTTAAAAAAAAATAAAGTGTAAGATCCATGTAATGGTAAATGATATATCATTATCTTTCCTGCCAGAAATTATTGTTGTTTTTCTTTTCTAAGACTTTTTCCTATTCTAAATCACACTAGGTTTTTTGTTGTTTTGTTGTGTTGTTTTTGTTTTATTTTCTGAGAAGTTATTCAACACAAAATAATCCCTGCAACTTTACTGAGGTGGTTGAACATATTCATCATCAGATCCTCTTCTTAAACTGCAATTTGTTTTTGGACCCAGACCAACCTCTTGACGGCACCAGGGGACACAGTGCTCTGTGTGTAGTTACCTTTGTTAGCTTCCCCTCGTGTGAGCTTTGCAGGTCACTTACCTGCCAGAGCTGTGGAGTCTCAGGCCCGCTGCAGAGCAGAGTGGCAGGCAAGCTCTCAGGGGGCAGGGGGAGGTAATCATGGAGACAATGGATACCCTCACTGGTAAGGTACCAGTAGAAATATCTGTGTGGAGAATGGCTGCTGTGTTGGGGACTGAGCTAAAAAGGAAGGGGCAAGCACACACTAGGTTTTGAACACAACTGATATTAACATAGAATTTGAAGAAGGAAGACTTACAGTGACTTTATAATTCTGAGACCAGAAAGGAAAAAGAAATTTATCTTTTAAGACTTTTCTTTCTATTTGTCATTTGGTGCATTATTTGTACATGATTATATACTTTGGAAAATGCTTTAGTTAAATTGATGAGATTAAGTACCTGTTCATAATCCTGAATTTTGCTTTATGAATTGTGTTGTTTGTTCAGCTCCCAAAATCATGATGGGACCAGAAGTTTGCTGGGGGTAACTTTGCTCTACAGTGAGAAATACATGTTATTTTTATATTGTGATACACTGTTTGTTCTTAGTTTGTGAAATAAGCATACTTGACATGTAAATCTTTTTGATTGCTTTCCTTTCAGGAATTGTTTTTAGACAGTAAAGGCAGGTATTTTGTCTAAAATATTTTAGTCATTCTATGAGAAAAGTTTTTTTTTTTTTTAAAGGACTTGCGGTTTTTGGGTTTTTTTTAAGATTTTATTATTTTTAGAGGGAGGGGAAGGGAGAAAGGCAGAGAGGGAGAGAATCAATGTATGATTGCCTTTCACCTGCTTCTAGCCACAGACCTGGCTGGAGACCTGGCTTGCTACCTGGTTATGTGCCCTGGCTGGGGAATCAAACCAGTGACCTTTGGGTTCATAGGCCAGCAACTTATCCACTGAGCCACCAGCCAGGGAGAAAAGTTTTATAAGAGTTTTTCCTTTTTTTATTTTCCTATAGTGGTTAGTCTTCACAGAAATACCCTACTTCATTTCCTAATCTCCTTTTTAAAGTTGTCTTAGGAAAAACATTCAAAATGTGTTTACATTTTGGTGTCTCCCTTCCTATTAACTACCCCTTTCTCCCTGAAGAAAACATAGTAATCAGTGTTGCATAAAACAAGGAAAGGTGGCAGGCCTAGGTGAGGTGCTGCTGTGGAAATTTAAAAAGTGATGCAAAATGTGTGGAGTGAAGATACAGTAGACAGCTATTTAAAAACCTTTTTGCCTCTTGCTAGCTTTGGGCAAGAGTGAGGAGGAACATTTTCTTCTTTTCTTTTTGCCCAGGTTGTGGATCCTGTCCCCACAGTTCTGCTGCTGTAAACAAGACCAATGTCACTGTGCTGACATGGCGGTGGCAGCCACTTTTTTTCTTTTTTTTTTAAATTTTATTGTTGTTGTATTACATCCATCCCCTTTTTGCTCCCCTCTGTCCTTAAAACTTTTTATGGTGCAATTCCTTAGTGTATGCAATAGGTGGCGATATAATAAAAGGTATAATTCAGACTTAGATTTTTTTTTTTTTTTTTTACTAATCTTTTCCCCTTCCTTCCCTACAAGATTGCAAGATTTACTTTTTGTTTGTTTTTGGGGGGGTTTTTGCCCCCAAAAAACTACTGACTAATGGTATATTTGCTTACATTAGCTGAAGAAAAAAATATATATATATTTTTAAATATTTTATTTTATTATTTTTAGAAAGAGAGGAAGAGAGGGAGAGAGACATCCATATATGGTTGCTTTTCACCTGTCTCCAGCCACAGACCTGACTGGAGACCTGGCTTGCAACCTAGTTATGTTGCCCTGGCTGGGAATCGAACCTGTGACCTTTGGGTTCACAGGCCGGCGCCTTATCCACTGTGCTACCAGCCAGGGCTTATTTTTCTTTTTAAAGGTTTTATTGTTTTTTAGAGAGATGGGCAGGGAGGGAGGAAGAAGGGGGGAGAGAAACATCAACGTGTGGTTGCCTTTCACCTGCCTCCAGCTACAGACCTGGCTGGAGACCTGGCTTGCAACCTGGTTATGTATTCTGACTGGGAATCAAACCAGTGACCTTTGGGTTTGCAGGCTGGCGTCTATCTACTGAGCCACCAGCCAGGGCATTGAAGAAAATTTTATATGAGGCATTAAGTAGTGAAATTAAATTTGTTTTTATTTATATTGTTTAGAAGCAGTACCACCCTGTTGTATACCCGTTGGACCTAAAATATGACCCTGATCCAGGTGAGTCTGTTCATTTGTGGTAAAAATGAAGCATCATCTTGTTATTTTTATGGGTTCCTGATGCTCTTTTAAAGGTGTTCGTGTCACAAGTGTCTTCCTTTTGGTGCTTTAACTCACTGCCATTTATCCATGTTAAGCTCTTCACCAAGGATTATGAGAGCTTTCTCTAAACCACCTGACTCAGAATCTCTTGGAGGAGGACCCAGGAATATGAACTTGCATAAAGTTTTCTCCTGACCTAGACCTTTATAACACCTTTCCAATCTCAAATTCCTATTATAATACCCTTCTATCTCTAACTGCTGCTACAACTGCTGTCACACTCTCCAGTCTTTGCATTGCAGCCAAAGTTACACTGTTGAAGTACTCATGGTGTCACTCCCCAGCGTGATAACTGACATTGGTTTTCCATCCTTTACAAGATAAAAAAGTCATTGGTTTTCCATCCTTTACAAGATAAAATTCACTAAGCATATAGTGTTGAACTTAAGAAGAAATATATATACTTGTTATGCCTTTGAACTCAATTCTATTTCCATTCATGTACATACTCTAAGAAGAGGTCTAATGGATACAAAGTTACGTAAATCCAGAAACAGAACTGGCATTGCCAAAAATGTGGATCATACTAATTTTTAAATAGCTGTTCTCAGATTTAAAAGTTTGTAAGAATGTTCCTAAGAACCCTTTTAGAATTTGCATATAGCACTCAAAAGTACTGTTTCTGAGTAAGAAACAGTTAAGACCTTGATTCATTTGTAAGGTATATTTATATATATGGATTTTGGTAAAAGTAAGTGTGGAAACTTGTGGCATCGTAATATACTTAAGTATTATAATTTTTAGGTACAGTTAATTCTCCTAAAGAAACTTAACAACCTTTTTATTGTAGAAACAAATACACTTAAATGATTTGTTGAAGGTCTTCATGATTTTATTCCTACCATTCCAGGTATGTAGTATTGGAAAAATCTGTATAACATGATTCTGACTTCAGAAGTAAACAAAGGAATAATCAGAATTTCTCTTTTGGATAAATTTTGAAGAGATTTTTGTCATGCATTTTCGTAATGTTTATAAGCTTAGAGTAGCATCAGCCTTTTAAGCAAAGCAAAATTAACTTGCAGTTTTATTAGCTGTATATCCTTGGACAAGTCATTTCAAGCACTTTTTTTTTTATGACAAATTCTAGATACGGAGCCTGATGCTTTAGATGTGAATACTAGCTCTGTCACTAAATATTACAAAAATGTCCTGCCTGCTTTTTTTTAAGGTTGTGTTATGAATCACATGCAATAAGGGGCTCTATAAACTATAAGTAAATATAACTAAGTAGTAGCTGGTAAGGAGATGCTATGTAATAAAACTCTGTTGTATATTTTATCCCATTTACAATGGTGTGCTTTATTATACTGTGTAGCTTGTAATGCATCTAACTGGTAAAATCCTAAAATTAATTAAAACGGCTAGGAGGAATGTAGAAAGTATAAATTGACATGGAACCAAAAATCTAAATAAGTTGCATGAAAAAACTTATTGGAACTTTCTGAAAGTCTCTTTTCTTTTATTAAACTGTTAAGTGGTACCATGTTTTTGAAAGCTGACACTTTTAAAGAAGGTTGTCTGGATTTCAAAACAATACAGTCATTCCTCTGCACCTGGGGTTTGCTCTAGGACCTCCGTGGAGACCAAAACCCACACCTGGCTCAGTCCCATATATAAAATAGCAGAGTATGCTCATATAATCTGCTTAGGTCCTTCTACATACTGTAAATCATCTCTACATTACTTACTATACCTAATACAGTGTAAATTAATAGTTAATACTGTGTTGTCTAGGGAGTAATGACAAGGAAAAAACTCTACACATGCTCAGGACAGATGCAGCCCATAGGTCTAACTACCTCATGCATGTCAGCAACAACATAACATTTTTGTCTGCGGGTGGTTGAATCCATGGAGGAAGAACCTGTGGATAGGGAAGGCCAACTGTACATAGGCAGTGTGTGTAATATTAATTTGCAATAGTTATGTCAGGAACTTTAGAGGATACAGAGGCAAAATAGATTCACCCGTAGAGAGCCTATGTCTGAGTGGAAGAAAGAAGAAAGGAACATAAACATTTTAAGTGTACAGTTTGAGTTTTGACAAATGTATATAACGATGTAACTATCACCACAATTCAGACATAGAATATTTTCCATCATCATGAAGTTCCCTTAATGTCTCTACATCATGCACTTTTTGGCTTTTAACTCTGATAGTATGGTGTGTTAACGTTGACAGATTTTTCTGACATTTATCTTTGTATTCATAGAGAAAACCCTAGGTTCTCGTTATGCATTTTTCCTTTTATACACTGTTGAGTTAAATTTGTCTATACATTTTTAATGTATTTACCTGTTGTATAATTGCTTCTGTAGTCTCTTACACACAGAGATAATGGTATTTTAAAACATACTGTTTTTTTCCAATTTTATGTCACTAAGGTTACATTGCTCTCATGAAACAGTTTATAAGCAGAGAGGTTACTTGATATGTGGCGAGTGGATGAGATTTATCTGTAAAACTAAGCCTAATGTGTTGTGGGGGGTGATATTTGACTTAATTGATTTAGTAGACTTTTGTATTTTATTTTCTGGTTCATAGAAATATAAGTTTTTTATATAATTAGGGATATGGTTTTAAAATTTTCTGTATTTACCCAGTGACATTTTGGGTAAAGGTAGTAAGTTTGTAAACTTCTAAGCCAACTTGACTGGATGTCTAAGATGATTTTTAAAACACAAATCAGCTTTCATTCCTCTCTTAAAATTCTAAAATATTCCAATTTTAAAATACATAACTTCAAACTTAGCCTTCCCTTATATGACCTGGCTCCCTACCTCTCCAAATTCACTTCAGGCACTTTCCTTTTTATACTGACACCCTAATTAAAATAGCCTGTCCTCAGTTCTCTATCATAACACTTGTTTATTTCCTGAATAGCATTTGTTATACTATGTAAGTAATTGTGTGTTCCCTTGTTTATGGTCTCTCACAAAACTGAAAAGTCCATGAGCTTTTTTACTTGAGTTTGCATTATATATAGCCTGCATATAGCACCATGCTCAATAAATACTTAATGACTTATTATTCATCCATGCATTCAGTGTTTATTGAATATCTACATATGCCAGGACTGTCCGTAATGTGGGTGGAGGATGTAACAGTGGCTAACACAGACAAAGGTCCTTGCTCTATGGATTATACATTCTTGTGGGAGCAGAAAAGTATAAACACATCTAAAAATAAGTAAGTAACATCAGTGATGTGTGTAGGTATGAGAAATACTTTACTGAGGAAGTAACAAGAAGGAATTTTATCTTGTGATAAATAGAAGGGAGTGCTTTTCAATTAGAAGAACTTGAACAAGGTTCCTAAATCAAGAGTGGGCTTGAGTAATTATGGGACAAAAATCCACTGAAGATGTAGTGGAGGGAATAGAGGGAGAGAGGGTTACAGGATAAGGTTAGGGGCTCATCTGAAGCCAGAAAGCACAGCTAGGAGTTTGAAAGTCTTCAGTGCCTTCGAGAGAGAGAGATACAGCTCTTTAGTACTGAAGGAGCTGTCAAGGTGTAGGTGTAGGTGGGAGTGGACACAGAGGAATACATACCTGCTACCTAGCAGGTGTGTTCAACAGATCTGTTTAAGTTGTAGGATAGGCCTGCCTTCCACTGCTGTTTTTGATTTCATTTTTACTAGGGATGCTGCTTTATAATTCACCATTTTTTTAAAAGATTTTTTTATTCATTGTTTTCAGAAAGGAAGACAGGGAGGGAGGAAGAAAGGGAGAGAAGCATCAGTATATGGTTGCCTTTCACCTGCCTCCAGCTACAAACCTGGCTGGAGACCTGGCTTGCAACTGGTTATGTGCCCTGACTAGGAATCGAACCAATGACCTTTGGGTTCACAGGCTGGCACCTATCCATTGAGCCACCAGCCAGGGCCAATTCATAATTCTTATGCCATTAGTTAGTTACTCCTTTAGAAACCAGTGTAGGTTACACATTCTGTGTTACACATGCTTGCTCATTCATGCTCATAAGTACATTGCATATAGAAAGGAACAACTAACTCCGTTAATAGTTTTTTGATGAATTTCTGAATTTGTGCAGGCTTTTGGAAGTTTGTTTCCCAGTTTAGTCAGTGCAACGACCTGAAAGCAAAATTAGCTTGATTACTCAATCTTTCATTTCCACTTTTTCATTTCCCCGTGTTTTAGAAAGCCAGCACTAGGGAGGGCCATGTCCTCAAGGGTGCCTAACTTCCACATTTTTAAGAGCAAACTTTATTTTTAATGCCCCTTCATCAGTCTTCTGATTAGCTTTCTACCAGTAAAATGAGTTTTCGCAGTCTTTTGTGAACCTATTAACAAAACTAATTATTGCTCGCACATTATTTTTAAAAAATATATATTCTTTGAAACTAATTGAAGAGACTCCCTTCTTTTCCCTGTCCTTCACTTACATGTAGTGGTGACAGGGCTATTTTTAAGTTTCTCTAGAGTAGGCTTGATGATACTTCCGATTCTTTTGCTGACCCTACAAGCAGAGGACTTAAGAGTCAGTTCCTCTTTTTACCTAATAATGCCAGCTTGCTTAAGCTACTGCCAGCACTCTTACAGGTAGCCACCTTTTTATAAATGGCTATTTCAAGAATTCACATTAAATCTGAGCTTTGGAATTTGAAATGCACCCCCTCCCCCCAAGAAAAACATTTACTTTTCTGGCATTATAAATGCTGAAGTTTCTGGCTACCCTTTAAAGACTTATTTAACCTATAATATAGCTGAATTACTACACATTTATCATGAAAAATAATAGGAAAATCAAATTTCAGATGCACGTTAGTTCTACTACACATTGATTCAGGAGACTAATTTGGACCCCTACACACCTCTGTTGGTGATGAGAGGGTCAGTAGCAGTGCTGTGAAGATGTTCCCATCCAGGCCGCAGGGAGAACGCCACTGGGAACGCCTCAGTCAGCAGGAATGTAGGGAAGGGACAAGCCATTGGCGGGCCAGACACTCTCAGGTTACATGTTTATGAGCTGGGTACCTCCGTGCCTTACTAGTTACAAAAATAGTCTTGAAAGAGTGAGTAAAACGTTTATATATTTTGAAATTTCCTACATAGATGTTAATGTTGGAAAATGCTTTTTGAATGCATTTACAGATGATAGTCACATATTTAGTTTTCTTCCCTTTGAATGCATTTTAAAAAAATTCTTGTGTATTTGGTTTTATTCCTAAAATGATTGATTCTTTTTAGTTTTCAATGAAAAGAATTTAATTCAGTTAACTTGAAGATACTATAACATTAATAGTTAATAGATTTAACTATAGAATTTTTCTATTTTCAGTTCTTTACTAGGCATAATCTATTTTTATTTCAAGAGGTTTTCATTACATTGGAGCTAGTTTTTGACATTTTCAACTCATACTCTTAGAAGTATAGTATGAATTTTGGCAGAGTGATGTTTTGGAAAGTTACTTATATAGAAGAGCAAGTGCTTGGGATTCTGTGAAGTATGATTATAACTATTCGATACTGGGTACTTTTTCCAGCTCTCACAGCTTGTTTTCTTATCTGTCAAAGGAGGCGGATGAAACCTGCTTGCCTCACAGGGTTGCTGAAGGCGGTACATAAGATGACTGGTGGTACATGACAGCTCATGCTACCTTAGGAAAGGGCCACCAGAGAATCCAGCCGGGAAGGTTTCTCTTCCCTGAACCGTTTTTCTTTTCATAACCAAGTTTCTCAAAAGAATAATCTATACTCAGCTTCACTTTTAATCTCTCACCTTGTCAGAAAAAACAAGATTATTTCGTATTAATATTTGGACTGATAATTGCTTTAATTTCCTGTCGGCTGTTGTGTCTGTTAATAATTCTTTCCCAAACACTTCAATAGAACTGTGAAATTCCTCTCACTGTGGTAAACACTTCAGGTTATCCATCAAATCCATTTGTAAAACCTTTTCCTTTTACTTGAGATACTACTCTGGGAGTCTTTTGTCTTGCTGCTCTAATCTGGACGGTTGCTCTCCAGGCCTGTGCAAAGCTTCTGCCCTGCCTGCTCCTTTCCTCATCACCCTGGGAATTTCCTTTACTTCTCTTCTGTTTTGAATCATGTTTCCTGGTTCCTGTGTTTTCTTCTCTCTTGATTTATTCCCTTGTTTTGGTGTAGCACTTCCTCTGCCTCCCCTCAGTGGTGCCTCCTTACCCCCTCCCCAGCCTCCGGCACCAGATCCTTTTAAGGCAGCTCTGTGACACCTGTGAAGCTGCTCCTCCGCTTTCAGTTCCCCTGGTGGATTGACCTCACCCGCCTTTGTGCCTCCACAGCGCCCTCTGTCTTAGCCTGTTTGTGATTCCTATCCAGCACCTGCTCTGCAAGGCTGGCATTGTGTTCAACACCAGAAAGTTCAAGGTTAAGAGGAGCTTCTTGTTCCCAAGGAAGTTCTGAAAAGATAAGGAACACCTTGGTTCTCACTGGAGGCAGTACTGCCCTCTAGTGGCCCTTTTGAAAAAGGAGGGGTTGAAAAGATTTTGGTTAACTTCAGTAATAGGGGGGTACTGCTGGCATCTTGCAGTCACAAGGCAGGAATACTAAACGTCGTATATATCCAGCACAACTTGAGAATATTCCACCAGACGTTCATGTATGAAAATATTAATTATCCAAGCCTTGGACCTAAATCTTTTTTACACACAAACTCAAACTACTCTTGGCACTTTTTACATTGTCATTGCTTGTGCAACAGATGGAGAATAGCTATTGTCCATCAGTGTGGACATGTGCCCTGACTGGGAATCAAACGATGTTCAGTCTACTGAGCCAAACCAGCCAGCAGTCATTTAGGTACTTTTGATGCAGTGTGATGACAAATTCTAAGTCCAAATATGTTTTATAAAATTCAGAATAGTGCAAATATCAAATATAGAGACTTTTTTTTTAAAGTAATATGCATTTATACAAAATTAAGGTAACCTTGAATGATATATTGTTTTGTAGATCATGCAGTAACAGTGAAGAATATTATTGCATTGTTCTATATAAAAGTAAGACAGTTTCTAGAGTGAATATTTTTAAAGATTTCATTCATTATTGGGCATATGTATGTATATATTGGGTATAATGTACAGCGCACAGCTTGCTGACTTTATCTCCACATATACATAAAAACATGTAACTGCCAGCTCGTCCTAGGTATACTAGTGTCTGCATAATTGGGAAATGTAGGATAAACTTTTTAAACAACGTTATATTTTCTTTTTTTTTTTACCAATGTTATATTTTCAAATAATACACACGTTGAGCTTTCATATGTACAAGAAATACAATTCTTAGAATATAAGGGAACTATGGGCCTTGGCTAAGAAAAAAATTGCTTTGTTATTTTTATTAACCTCAAGCTGAAATTTAGCATTTCCTCCCATTTTGAATGCAGGAAATGGTGGTAGTGCTAGCAGTATGTGTAACTTTTCTTTTGCTACTAGAAACCATAGATATTTTCAATTTCAGTTGTTCAGACACCTCACAATATTGTTTAAACTCATTATCTTCATATTACGGTAAATATTAGACCTGCCACTCAGTGCAGTTATTTTAAGTCATTAATAAAGGGACACATATATTACCTATACAATTTTTATTTTTAAAAATATTTTATTTATTATTTTTCAGGCAGAGAGGAAGGGAGAGAGGAAGAGAGGGAGGGAAACATAAATGTATGGTTGTCTTTCACCTGCCTCCAGCTACAGACCTGGCTGGAGACCTGGCTTGCAGCCTGGTTATGTTGCCCTAGCTGGTTTGGGTTCACAGGCTGACGCCTTATCCACTGTGCTACTAGCCAGGGCTCTACCTATACAATTTTAAAATAATCATTTTTTTAAATTTTATTTTAAAACATGAAATTCTAGAGTAAGCACAACTAATAATGTATAGTGATAGAAATCACATGAACATGAATGATTGCTGCTTATGGACAAGATTGACTGGGAAAGGGGAATAAGAGAACTTTCTGGAGTGATAGACATGTCCATGTCCAGGTATGTTTGTCAAAGGTGATTGAATACTAAACTTAAGATGTACATTTCACTGTATGTAAATTATACCTCAATTAAAAAAATACGTTAAAAATATTCTGAGAAGGGGTCCATAGGCCTCACCAAATTTCCAAAGAAATTTCTGGTAACAGAAATGATAATCCTTTCTTGAGGCTGTCGTGCTACCTTTGCCTTTCTTCTCTTTCTTCTTTGAGTGCCTTCTTCCTTTCAGTTGCTTTTTCCATTTTCTTGTTTTCTAAAACTGTTCTCGCTGTTTTGGGCTAAAGAAAAGTAGCAATGAAAGCAGTTCTTTTCTTGGCTTATTTGCCAGTCTCGAAGCTGATAAGGCAGTAGTCTTCCACCATAGTATGTGCTTGCTTACACTTCAAGAAATTTCTAACAAGAACTACTTTTCTAAAAACTAATTTGTAGATGGTTTCATAATGGAATGATTTTTCACATTTCCAGTTTTTCTTGGAGTTTCAGTAGGATTTCTATCCCTCTATCATTGAATAAGCAGTTCTAAGTAGCCATGAACATTTATAACAAAGATTAGAAGAGAATAAAATGTATTTGGAATCAGAAAAGCATCAAGGGAGTAAGAAAAGAAAAATTAATACTAGTGATAATCTATTCCAGAAATTCCATTTAGGGTTTTTTTTTTTAGAGAAAGAGAAGGAGAATGAGAGAAAAACATAAATGTGTGAGAGAAACATCCATCAGTTGCCTCTCACATGCCCCCAACTGGGAACCTGGCCTGCAACCCAGGCATGTGCCCTGACTGGGAATCAAACGATGTTCAGTCTACTGAGCCAAACCAGCCAGCAGTCATTTAGGTACTTTTGATGCAGTGTGATTGCAAATTCTAAGTCCAAATATGTTTTATAAAATTTAGAATAGTGCAAATATCAAATATTAACCTATGTTTATTTTTAAATGTGAGCATAGTGCTTGAAGTTGTTACAGAGTGGTAGATAATTTGTAGAACAAGCAGACTTTCTTCTGGGGACATAATGTTAAGACCACTCATCGTACACCTTTCTACTATCTTAGGCATGTAACCACAAACTTTACTCCGCTGTTCTGTTTGCACAGTCTTTTCATATACCTAAATTTAGGACAGTTGTTTTAATAGATTACAAACTATTCTAAGAAAGATTGAGCTGAAGTGAATAATCCCAGTGGATGTTTATCTAGAATGCCTCTGCATGTCTTTTATGACTTGTTATTAGATATTAAAAACCCTAAAATACTGTTCTGTGGTTTCTTTGCAGCCTCCCGAGTGGAAAATTTGAAGTGCAGAGGAGAAACAATAGTGAAGGAAATTAGTCAAGCCATGAAGGTAAAAGCTACATGCTAAAAAATTATAAATGAATGAAATGTGTAACTAAATATTTACTTTTAACAGCTACATGTGTTTTAGTCTGTAGTAATAGGAATTTTTAGTAGTTTTAAAAATAGATCTTGAATGAGTTAATTAAGCAACAGTAACATCCAGAATAACTATTAGGTACCATATGCCAGTATTATAGCTGGCTTCTTTAAAGGTTGCTATATTTTTGAGTTGTAAGAGTTAGCATTCCAACAAACAATTTTAGGCACTAATATCAGTTAATATTTATTGAGTGTTCAGTGTAAATCAGGTACCATCTAACTGCTTTACATATATTACCTCATTTAGTCCTTCCAAGAACCCTGTGAGATACCGTGTTTTACACATGAGGAAACTGAGGCACAGAGAGGCTAATGAGATTGCCCAAATAAATCACTCAGTCTAGGTTTAAACCTGGTTGTTTGGCTCTAGAGCCTATATTCTTTTTTTTTTTTTTTTTTTTTTGACTTAGAGCCTATATTCTTAACCACTGTTATATAGTATATCAAATTGGAGGCTTATTATCATAAAATTATTTCTATTTTTGACACTTATTTTATATAAACAGGAAAACATTTTATTTCTAATATATGAAATTACTTTTAAACTCCATGTTCTGAAATTCTTTATAACATTCTTTTGTGGTTTGTATTCCATGATTTTTTCATAGCGTGTTCTCAATCAAGAGTTGACAAACTAGGGTGGGCCAGGCTAAAATCCAGCTTGGCACCTTTTTTGTCAATAGAACTTCACTGAAATGCAACCATATCTATTTATTTACTTCTTTTCTATTGTCTATGGCTTCATTATATTACAATGAAAGAATTGAATAATTGTGACAGACATAAGCCCCACAGATCCTAAAATATTATTATAAGGCTCTTTATAGAAACAAATGTGCTGATCCTTGCTCCTGATGATTAAGAGTTCTAAGATACGCCCTGGCTGATGTGGCTCAGTGGATTGGTGCTGGCCTGTGAACCCCAAAAGTCGCTGGTTTGATTCCCCAGCCAGGGCATATAACCAGGTTGCAAGCCAGGTCTCCAGCCAGGTCCATAGCTGGAGGCAGGTGAAAGGCAACCATGCATTGAATCTTCTCTCTCATTCTTCCTCCCTCCCTGCCCTTCTCTCTGAAAATAATGAATAAAAACTTAAAAAGAAGGAAAAAAAAAAGATTTCTGTAGTACTTATCCTAAAATGTGGAAATTCAGACAGTAGATGCTTAGCTCTAAAGTCCTGTTACCCCTGTGCTGCCAAAGTTTTATTTTACTACCAGGCATTTGTAAGAATAGAACTTATTTTTTTAGTCTTCGTTCTTAATTAAAATTTCTAAAACTGGTATTTTAAGGTAAAGTTGAATGTCCACCACCCTAAAAATTAGGTCTTAGAAAAAGCCTTGACCTAAAGAATTAAAATTCTAGTGTTGTGTTTATTCCTGTGTGTTTGTGTTTCAACCTGAGATTAATGTTGAGTATTACTGTTTGCTTTTTTCAAGTCCTTGCCTGCATTAATTGAACAAGGAGATGGCTTTTCCCAAGTTTTGAAAATGCAGCCTATCATCCAACTCCAGAGAATCCACCAAGAAGTCTTTTCCAATTGTTATAGGAAACCAGATGTTGATTCTGAGAGCTTTATAACTCAAATAGAAACCACACCAACAGAGACTTCTGCCAGGAAAACCACTGACATGGTACTGAAAAGAAAGCAAACTAAAGACTGTCCTCAGAGAAAATGGTATCCATTGCAGCCAAAGAGAATCAATCTTGCATAGCTGTTTTTGTTTACCTTGGGAGTTGAAATTAGGCGCTATCAACATTTAGATTAAAGGACTTCATTTAGAACAACAAAGTAACTCTTTAGTGATTTCTCTATACAAATATAGTTGCTCTGTTTGGGATATGATGTAATATTGTATGTCTTTCCTCAACATTTTGTATATAGTTGATGAAAAGCATAGTTTTAAAATACTGGCACAAAGCCCATCTATGAGTATTAACAGTGCAATCTTTTACTGTTCTTACATGCTATCAACTCTTGGCTGCCTTACAGCTTTTATGGAATTCCATGAGTAACATTTTCTGGGTATACTGATTTCCTTTCAAAAGAGCTGTGTAATAATTGTCTTCATTTAAGTGTTGAAAGGAATCACCAGTTTCATACAGGAACACATACAGGTGTTTTTGTTTTGTTTGTTTTCAGTGCAATTTGTTTTATCAAATTAATGTACAAATGGCAAGACTACTTTGACTTTGTCACTCCAGTTCAGCTCATTTAGATCTGTGGGGTCAACTTTAGGAGTTTTGTTTTTGTTTTTCTACAAGACAAGACAACTATTATTTGTGTAAGGCTTTCTTACAAATAAATTGGCATGTAGCCAATATTTTCTGCCCACACTTTGGTTTTCTACCAACCTTTTAACTTTTAAACATAATTTGATTTGGGAAAAATAGTTTTTGTTTTTCTTTCTTTGTTTTTTATGGATTTCTCATTTTCTTGTACATGATTCCAGTTGAAAAATACGTATCAATAATACATTAACAAATTGTCAGGTGGAACAGATATAGGTGCAATAATACTGAACTATTTTATATTTAAGGATGTCTATACGTTAAGGATATAATCATTGGTAGAAGTCTGAGAAGGCTATAGTGCCCACTTCTAACATTTAACTACAGTTTCTTAAAGCTCTTACCGTGACTCTTACTCACATTAATGCAGTTGTAGCCAGGGCCATCTAACTTGTTTCCTCTTTTGATGACTGTTCCTTCATTCATTTGCAAAGGAATTTGCTAATCATGAGGTTGGAAAAATCTGCTCTTTTGGGTTCATTGTGTCTTAATAATCATAAATGCCAAAATGTGACAGAAAGCCTGTCTTAGGAAAACTTAAATAGCCTCTTTATTGCATTGTGTATTTTAATGCCACAATTTGAGATATGTGTATTTGTGTAAAGCAGTTTGTTTTTTATTAAAATAATGTTCAGTGACAAATCTTGATACAGTATTTTTAAGAGTTGTCTTAGGCATTCATGAGCTCAACTTTAGTTGGATGGTGTCAGCACCTTGCATTTCAGAACTTACTAAATTTCATTTTAAAATTTTGGGGCTACATAATTTTGCTATTCTAAGGCAGTGTTAACTTTTTTATAGTATAAAGCTCTCTATAATTTATTTCACTCCAAAAGCCTGCAAACAAAATAAGTATTAATTTTCCTAGATTGGATAATTGCATTGTGATCATAAAAGAAAGAGTTTCCCTTTTTAAAGTGATACACATTGAGATACTTATTTAGGAAGAGAAATTGAATGTTTTCATAGGCCAAGAACTAGCTAGCTAAGAATGATGAAAAGTAAGAACGTCTATAGTTGTAGGAAGTGTTAAAGGAAAAAAATAGAAAATCAAATGTTGCCCTTCCTGTGGTAAAAAGAAGACTGGATTAGATGGAGCCTTAAAATTGTATTTCAACAAAATTCAAAACAAAACAAAACAAAACCTTAAGCTCAAATCCAGTCAAAGGGAGAGAGAACTCCTGAAACAGCTGGTTTCCGAAATCAGTGAAGGACAATCTGTGTTTTCCAAACTTCAGCTATTAGAAATTCTATTAGTGAGATGCTAAGACAAAAGACCACAGATGGGGTGGCTAAAACAGCAGAAATTTAATTTCTCACAGTTCTAGAGGCATGAAGCCCATTATCAAGGTGCTGGCAAATTTGGGTTCTTGTTAGGTCTCTTCCGTTGTTGGCAGGTGCTGGCGTCTCTTCTTATAAGAACATTAATTGTATTGGATCAGGGCCTTATCTGTATGATCTCATTTAACTTGAATTCCTTCCTTAGAGGTCCCATCTCCAAATACAGCCAGATGGGAGTTAGGGATTCAATGTAGGAGTGTTGAGAGGACACATTCAGTTCATAAAACTAGACAACAGAAATCTTATTCAAGATTTATTTCCCTAGGTCTTTATGGCTTGGGCTGCATAGAGAAAAAAAATTTAAATCAACTTTTTATTTGCTTTAAAATGTAGCTCTCAGACCTGGCTGGTAGCACACTGGATAAGGTACTGGCCTGCAAACCCAAAGGTTGCTGGTTCGCTTCCCCAGCCAGGGCACATGACCAGGTTGCAAGCCAGGTCTCCAGCCAGGTCTGTAGCTGGAGGCAGGTGAAAGGCAACCAACCATACATTGATGTTTCTCTTCCTCTCTGTCTCTCACCCTGCCCTTCTCTCTGAAAATAATGAGTAAAATCTTTAAAAATAAAATGTAGCTCTGAGTATGACATCTGTTGAAGGCCTTTGTTTATTCATTCATTCAACAAATGTTGAAAGCATAGCCTGGGAGCCAGATCACCTGAGTTTGGATACCTGCTCCACTATCATTAAACAGTCTGAACAAGTTCCTTAACGTCTCTGTGCTGCAGTTTTCTCGTTTAACACGGGGGTGACAGAAATACCTACCTCAGGGTTATTATGAAGAGTAACTAAGTTCAGAATAAAGTCTTTAGTACTTGGCACTTAGTGTTTATAGTGAGCATTATATAAACTAATTATGGTTTATTGGTTTGGTAAAGGAAATGAAAACAAGATAAACACTGTCTTCAGGAAGCTCATTTCTAGTGAAGAGACTGTGCACATGAATGCTGGTCACACAATGCAGCAAATGTTCTTTGGGTGTACATGTAGGGAATTTTAGGAAGAGTCATGAAAGTTTTTGGAGGAAGTGACATCTGAGCAGTCTTGAATATTTTAGGCAAATAATCAGGAAGATTCCTGGCTGTGAAGAGAATTTACAGATGCCTATGAGAGAGTGTGGTGTAATGGAAGCCACCAGGTAAGTCTCTAGAAGGACCTTGTTTGTTTGTTTATTTTTTTCAAAAAGATTTTATTTATTATTTCCAGAGAGGGGGAAAGGGAAAGAGGCAGAGAGGGAGAGAAGAATCAATGTATGGTTGCCTTTCACCTGCCTCCAGCCACAGACCTGGCTGGAAACCTGGCTTGCAACCTGGTCATGTGCCCTGGCTGGGGAATCGAACCAGCGACCTTTGGGTTCGCAGGCCGGCACCTTATCCACTGTGCTACCAGCCAGGGCTTATTTATTTATTTTTTAAAGATTTTTAAATTATTTTCAGGGAGAGAGGGAGAGAGACATCAATGTACGGTTGCTTTTCACCTGCCTCCAGCCACAGACCTGGCAGGAGACCTAGCTTGCAACCTGGTTATGTTGCCCTGGCTGGGAATCGAACCAGCAACCTTTGGGGTTGCAGTCTGGCACCTTATCCACTGTGCCACCAGCCAGGGCTTAGATGGACCTTGTCTAAAGAGACTTCGTACAGATGAACCTGAAGAGACAGGCAGGTCAGTTTTTGAGAACTTGGCACTTAGAAGTGCTGATGAAGAGCCATTAATTTCAACAAAGGAGGGGAAAGGAAGTGGAAATCCACTGAATTCATTTTCATCCCAAGAGAATTGAAGACATGTCTGTGTAACAACTTGTACATGAATATTTGTAGCAGCAACCCAAATGCCTGTCAAATAAGGAATGGATAAAGAAAATGTGGTATATCCAATCAGTGGAATATTATTTGCCAATAAGTAGTACAGGATGCCTTGGCCAGGTGGCTCAGTCATTTGAAGTGTTGTCCTGTGCACCAAAAGTTTGCAGGTTCAATTCCTAGTCAGGTCAGGGCACATACCTAGGTTGTAGGTTTGGTCCTCATTCGGGGTGTGTACAGGAAGCAATGATTAATGTTTCTCTCAAATCAATAATAAATATCATTGGGTAAAGATTTTTTTTTTTAAGTACAGTACATGTTACAATGTGGATGAAACTTGAAATCATGTGAAGTGACAGAAGTTGCTCACGAAAGACTAGTCATTGTTACATGAAATGCCCCGAACAGGCAAATCCACAGAAACAGAAAATTGATTAAAGTTGCCTAAGGCTGGAAGAAGGGCAAGGTGGGAGGAATTCGGGGAATGACAGCTAATGGGTATGGGGCAATGAAAATGCTCTCAAACTGGTGATGGCGGCTTGGAGAACGTACTAAAACCCATTGGACCATGCACTTTACATGGGTGAATACATCCTACGTGCAGTACGAGGTCTGTCCCAAAAGTATTGAGCACAAACTGTTATCTTGATGCATTGGCTCGATACTTTTGGGACAGACCTCCTACATCAAATTAAGCAGAGAGTAAAGAAATAGAAATAATACAAGAAACATTCCCGGATACCAAGACTCCAGATGGGAAAAAACCTACTGAGTATTCAACTAAAGACAACAAAACAAACTCCACCCCCACCAAGGCTTGTCACAGCAATGTTGAAGAGAAATTCCTAAAAGCTTCCACCAGGGGAAAAATCAAAACAAAAGCAGAACTGGAATGACCAAAATACTAAGAATAGTCCTAAATCTAGAAGTCTCTGGAGCAATACAATCTAGAATTCTCATTATAGAACCTAGATTCCAACCAAGGGTGAGGTGAGCGAAAACTCATCTTCAGACATGCCAAATCTATAAAAGAGAAAACATTACCTCCATTAAAAGCATCATGTTTGAGGATAACTACTAGAGTGCTCTACTATAAAGAATAAATGAAAAAGTAGCCAAGGATCTAGAAAAGAGGTTTCAAGATAGCAGCAAACTCAAGGTCACAGGATATTATTCAGCAGATCTGGAGAAGAGTCCAGGCACACTGGGTTGGAAAACAAACAATACAGGTCTCCAAAAAAGATCCTTTCAGGAGACGAAGATAGACCTGACAATGTGAGGGACAGTTTTAGCTACTGGAAATGAATAAGGGAGATAGGTGTTAAGTCAAATTTTAAAAAAGGCAATTCATTGCAGTAAAAAAAGCTATTTTATTACCGCGATCAATATATAAGAAACATACAATGCATGTATAAGAAAAAATGTAATCATTGTTACAGATTGGCTATATATTGTTATATAAACATAACAATGAACACTTCAAATATGAATTCAACAAAAATGGGGACAGTCACTGGGGAGGTGAGAGGGTTGGAAATGAACAACGAGTGCAGGCGCTGGGCGGTCAGGATGGGTCCGTGGCTGGAGCGCTGGAGCAGGGTTCTGGGGGGCCCCCTGGCTGCTGGGCTCTGGGAAGGTGCAGGGTGCCCAGCTCAGGAACTGGAGCCAGTGGGTTGGCCTGGATGGGGCAGTAAGGAAGCTTCTGGACCAACCAAGTACAGAAGTTCACTTTGCTATATGACAACTCATGTTTGTCATGTGTGACCATCTGGATATCCGCTATGAAATGGACATGCTTGGGAGTGAGATCATCACCGTTGAAGGTCAATGTGTAATCTAAAATACGTGAAGCAAGAGGTAGCACAATCTGAATATTACTCTGGTGAGGGTAAAAAACAGCTAAGAGAGTAGGAAGTGGTTACCTTTGTAGATGAACCTAGATAAGAGAAGTAGGCCAAAGGACTGATTTTTTGTTGTTGTTACGAGGCTTATAGATTTGACTCTTTTAATTGTGTGCCTAAAATACACAAAAATAAATTAATTTTTAAATGATTTAAACACTGTAACACAAGCGCAAGTGACTATGAATTGTCTTCATATTGTTGAGAATGAAGGAATAAATGATGTGCCAGGGCTTCTGCAGGGTTTTGGTTCCACTGTCTCAGTATATTTCAGATAAGACTTGTTGTCTCCGTTATAGCTGAGACATTTTGTTTGGGTTTCTTTGGAGTTCTTTTTATTCATCCCTTAACCATTTGTTTTGCGAATTCTATTACCAAGCCTCTGTGTACACAGATGAAGAAAAAATATCTTTCTGGAGAACCACTGAAGGATTTGTGGGGATCATATATGAAAGGCTTTGGGGAAATGAATCATTTATTTGGAGCTTCAGGGGTGAAGAGCCCTCTCGAATTCATTGCTGGATCTCTATGTTGCTTGTGCCCTGTGGGCCTTTTGCTAATATTAATTGACTGAATGATTTTTATATTGCAAATTTCTAACTTATCAGTTCCCCTAGGTCACAATCTCGGGCAAAAAGGACTTGTTGCATTCAGATTCAGTATTAATTCAGTTTAGAAGATGGGCTGACCCTGGCAGGGGTGGGGGTGGAGGTGGGATTTAAAGGGCTGAAGGCATAGCACTAGGAATCTGGATTAGAACTCTCGACTTCCGGCTCCCAGGGCTGAAGTCTAGCCCCAGATCCCTGTGTGGTCAGAAAAGAGGGTGGCGTTTCACGCCCCTGACACTACGTGATGCCAGAGTGATATCTGCCCTCTGGCCCTCTACCTTTGTCTGCACTCCCTTGATTTCTCAGTGGCCTGGTGTAGCCAAGAGCAGACTTGACACTTCGGGGTCCCTTCTACAGCTCATTTCTTAGCCTGTGAAGGGCAGGCCTGTACCATCACCTCAACTAGCCTCATCTGGAGAACTGCCCTCAGGTCCTTGGGCTCACACCTACTCATGGGTCTTAAGGCCTCCCTTGCTGCCCACCTCTGTGGCTGTGGCCCCCACCCTCCGCCATGATGCCACTGGGGCTCTCAACCCATTCCTGCCCCTCCTTGATGGAACATGACCCTCTTCACCAGTCCCTAAGCATCCGAGACTTGAGCATGTCATTCTCTTTGTCCCTTCGAACTCTTCTGAGGTTTAGTTCTTCCGTGAAGCAGTCAGGGGTTGACCTTTCAGGGCCCTAGCTGCCTGAGTCACCCCAACGGCCCCTCAGTCCTCCCATCTCTGCCCTTTCCTCCCATCTGCCCTTTGGAGCTCCAGCTGGTTTAGTGGCTCTTTCCCAGCTACGAGCACCTCATTCTTTTGATTCTACTTTTGTTGCTCCCTTTGAGCCATTTTACAGGTGAGCAGCTATCTTCACTGGAAGACTAGGAAAAGAAGACGGGAGGCTTAGACCTGCATATCTTGCTTCATTTCCTTCCCTGTTAAAAAAAAAAAAAAATTTGGCCCTGGCTGGTGGCACAGTGGATAAGGCGCCAGCCTGCGAACCCCAAGGTCGCTGGTTCGATTCCCAGCCAGGGCACATAACCAGGTTGCAAACCAGGTCTCCAGCCAGGTCCATAGCTGGAGGCAGGTGAAAGGCAACCATACATGGATGTCTCTCTCCCTCTCTCCCTTACCCTCTCTCAGAAATAATAAATAAAATCTAAAAAAAAAAAAATTTGATGGGAACAAAGGATCCAGTAAGTATGGGTATGAATTTTCTCTGTTGTCTACATATGCCATATCTGCCCAGCTCTGAGGATGACCAAAAAATAAAGAAAAGAAGAAAAAAATCAGGGGATAACAGTGACAAAATAACATGGGGCCAACTTGTAGGACGCCTCTGCTTCAGGTCCCACACGTCCTAGCTCCAGGGCCTGTGGTCTTTCCCGGTCACATTCCGAACAATATTTTAAATCATTTGTATTAAATATAGGTATTGTGCTCACTTCAGCAGCACATTACTAAAACTGGAACAATACAGAGAAGATTAGCATGGCCCCTGCGCAAGGATGACATGCAAATTTGTCAAGTGTTCCATATTTTAAAAAATAAATATATATGTATTTATTTTTAGAGAGAGAGGAAAGGAGGGAGAGAGAGAGGGAGAGAAACATTAATGTGTGCTTGCCTTTTGCATGCCCCGAACCAGGAACCTGGCCCGCAAACCTGCCTGGGAATTGAACTGTCGACCCTTTGGTTCTCAGTCCAGTGCTCAGTCCACCAAGCCACATCAGCCAGGGCTAAATCCTTTTTTATAGTCACACCTTTGATTCTACAAATACTCAATGAACCCAAGTAGTATGCTAAGTTGTATGGATATTCTCCAGTAAACCAAAGCATAGACCCTGCCCACCAGCATCTGCCATTGGTCATGAGAAACATCAGTGACAGGTGGGAATCCAATAGTGTGGGAAGTGGAGGGAAAGGGAAGGGGTGGGATGTGGGATGAATCTGCATGGTGGCTGGGGTTCCAGGCACCCAAAGGGAAGATGAGAGTGAAACTCGTGGGTTTTCACACTTCTGTGGAATTAGTTATTTGAAAGAAGTTGTTTTGCCTGGTTTTGGAAACTATGATGGAGTAGCTAAGAAATTCCTGTAATTTCCAGGCAAATCTTAATACTTAACTTGCAATTCTCTTCGTTACAAACCCAACCCAATTAATTCTTCTTTTAAAGGAACTTTTCAGATTTGAAAGATGTTTTTCTAAAAAATACTCCTTGCTAAAATGAACCTTCACTTGTTCTGTCAGCCACACTCCAAGGAACAAAAGTTCAGAAACATAAATAAGTGTCCTATTCTCTCTGCCTGGATGAATGGCTCTGTGACCCGCACCCCTAACCCCAGCACGCCCAGGCTTTGCCATTCCTGAAACACAGGACTCTGCCCCTTGTCCCCAACTCCCAGAATGTTATCTAAGGCAGAGAGAGAGGACACAGGAGGGACATGCTGAGGTGTGACAAGAAGGGACCATGATCAAGTTACCCACTGTAGTCTGAGGAGGCGTTCCACTCCAGAGATCTCATCAGATGGTACATGAGAGGCAGTTCAGCCTGTGCTTCACTATGTAATGTGTCAGATTGGAGCCTCAGAATTCTCAGAAACCATTGGTTTTTGTTTTGTTTTGTTTTTTTTCTCTCACAAAGCTCTTTTTCTTTCATGTCTCCCTATAAATCTTGATTTTTTAAAAATTGTCTAAAACAGTGGACAGAGGGGAGGGGGAGGAATAGACAAAGAAGGAGAGCAATTTAGTCAAGAAACTAGCATGGAAAACCCAGGGACAGGGACAACAAATGGGATTGACTTTGTGGGGAGTGGGGTGGGGGGGAAGGGGGGAGAGGGGAGGGGAAATGGGATGGATGTAATACAACAACAATAAAATTAAATTTTTAAAAATTATCTAAAACAAACTCACGATGTCAGGTTTGTTCTAGCTATATGAGGTCACAACTTATTCTACTCTGTTATTCAAGATAAAAGATTACCCAAAGAAAGAGATTAAGGAAAGCCACAACTGTAACATTGCAGTAAAATTAGGTGAAAGGCTATTTGCTGTGTGAATTACAGAACTGTTTAAAGCAGCGTATTTTTTAAATAAGCATATAAAGAATTATTATATGGCTATAGTTATACAAAAATACTTTTCTATAAATGTTTAAATACAAGCCCTGGTCAGGTAGTTCAGTTGGTTAGAGCATCATCCTATTATGTCAAGGTTTCAGGTTCGATCCCCAGTTAGGACATGTACCAAAAACAACCAACAAGCCCTGACTGGTGGCACAGTGGATAAGGCACTGGCCTGTGAACCCAAAGGTCGCTGGTTCGATTCCCAGCCAGGGCACATAACCAGGTTGCAAGCCAGGTCTCCAGCCAGGTCTGTAGCTGGAGGCAGGTGAAAGGCAACCATACATTAATGTCTCTCTCCTTCTCTGCCTCTCTTCCTTCCCTTCTCTCTGGAAAAAATAAATAAAGTCTTTAAAACAAACAAACAAACAAAAAATCCCAACAAATACATAAGTAAGTAGAACAACAAATCAATGGGAGTTTTTACCCCTCTGTGTCTCTGTCTTGCTGCCTCCCTTCCTCTCTCTAAAAAATCATAAATTTTTTTTCAAAGAGACAAATTTTATTTTATTTTTTAAAAATTTCATTGTATGTTTTTTGGGTTTTTTGGTTTTTTTAATTTTATAAAAAATCATAAATTTTTAAAAATTTAAATGTTTAAATACAATCTTATTAACTCGTTTGCTGAAGGTAACTGTAATAAAATACTAATAGTTGCCATGTGTTCAGTGCTTTCGATGTGCCAGGAAGGAAGGACATCCCATGTATCATCTCATTTAATCCTCCAAACAGTCCAGGAGGTAGAGATTGTTATCATCTCTCTTTTCTCTAATACTGGGGTCATTTGCACATCAGTGAGGCATCACCTATTGTTATATCCTTCCTGAGAACGTGTTCACAACGGCATATTTAACAACTAATGAATTGTAGCATTTACATTCTGTGGAAACAAAGAGGAAGTTAATGTGGAAGAAGGCCAGAGGCTTTCATTGTTCTAGTTAGTGAGGGAAGACTTCCTTGGAAGAGGTGGTTTCAGGAACCCTTTGAATGATGAGAGAATATGACAGAGGTTGACTGGGGATATCCTGGCAAGGAGCATGACTTTAAGAAACAAACAAAAAAATCAGCCCTGGCTGGTGTGCTTCAATGGATTGAGTGCCGGCCTGCAAACCCCAAGGTTGATGGTTTGATTCCCAGTCAAAGCACATGCCTGGGTCTCAGGCCAGGTCCCCAGTTAGGGGTGTGCAGGAGGCAACTAATCAATGTATCCCTCACCCATCGATGTTTCTCTCCCTCTTTCTCCCTTCCTTCCCTTCTCTCTAATAATAAGTAAACAGAGTCCTTTTTAAAAAATTCAAAAACAAGAGTAAATGTAATACAACAACAATAAAGTTTTAAAAAATCATCGAAGAAAAAAAACAAGAGTAAGATGAATGAAAGGGGTGGTGAACGATTATTTGCAAAGAACGGAAGTTTGCAGTTTGGGAAGATGTTGGACAGAACAGTGCAGGTACTTCACGCAAATCTGAGTTCACTGTGGCTGCGCTGTCGGGGCTCCTACCCCCTTTGGCTTCCCCCCTGCTTTGGAGGGGTTCAGCTTGAAGCACAGGCCGGATGTGGCTGTGTCTCACAGGGTCACAGGGACCAGGGTGCAGCGTGGCGCCGCTTCAAGAGCACCACGTTTAAAAGTAGCTTCCTTGGGAAGAAACAAGGAAATCAGGAGGTTTCTGGGTGAGCCCCAACTACCCGGAGCCCCATTCTATGCTGAGGAAAGCAGCTGAAGTTCCTTGAAGGACATGACCCACCCCCAGGGCATATCCCCTGCCAGGGAGCAAGCAGACCACAAGGGGCTGATCTCTGTGACATCCCTTTTGCAGAGAGTGTGGGAGAAGCGACTGGGAAGCGGGCAGGGGGCCAGTACTGTTTGCCCTGCTGGATCCTCCACCAGTGAGTAACCAGCAAATTCCTGGAATTCCCTGAACCGGTTGCGCCTCTTACTAGGAACTGCACGTCTGCGTCAGAAAGCCAGTAAAGCATATCAAATATTTGGCACAAGCAGAATCTTATCCAGGCCCCACAAAGAGGCACATAAACTCAGAAGTGAAAGGAAGCCCCAAACGCCAGCTGGTCAGCTTTCTGCTCTCAGGAGGGACAGTGCCAAACATGACTCGTTGTCATGAAAAACACGCCTTGCCCTTAGCCTCTTAGAAAGTTCCAGGGATACCTCCAAGTGATCAAATGATTGGAAAAAGAGACTGAAATTTCAAGGAGAAAACACTTGGTTGATCCACACCAGAGAAGAGCAGGTTTTAGGGCCAGTGGTTCAGGCTTGTGGGAGAGTCTTAGGCAGAGGACAGGGGCCAGCACTTCTCTCTGCTGCTTCTGGGGAGCGCACAAGAGGAAATGGGTTTGAAGAACAGCATGTGGAACTAAAAATAAACACCAAGAATTGCCCATCATCAGCAGTATTAGGTCCTGGAACACTGCAGGGCAGGGTAGAGAAGGGAATACAGAATCTTCCTTTTAAAAAAAATCTGGCAGTTCTGAGACACCAATTCATAAGAACCTATGCACACCTATGTTCATAGCGGCACTATTTACAATAGCCAGGTGCTGGAAACAGCCTAAGTGCCCATCGGTGGATGATTGGATCAAAAGACTTTGGTACATTTACACAATGGAATTCTATATGGCAGAAAGAAAGAAGGAACTTGTACCCTTTGCAACAACATGGATGGAACTGGAGAATATTATGCTTAGTGAAATAAGCCAGTCAGTGAAGGACAGGTATCATATGTTCTCACCCATTACGGGACAATAATGAGCAAAACTAACAACAAGCAAAACAGAACCAAGT
>PVIW01010050.1:0-11644 GCA_004026585.1 Noctilio leporinus
TTTGTTCTTTCCTTGGGTTAACCTGCTTTGCTTCCTTGCCTTAGTTGAGCACCCTTCTGTGATAGGAGATTTGTGGAGTTCAGTGTTGCCGTCTCCCAGATTTTCTCCACTTGCTGTTCTTGGTGTGTCCTTTATTTGGGCTGTCTGGTTGTATTCTGGGCCTGTGGGCTACTGTCCTGCTGGCCTCCTCTGCCTCTGGGCCGCGCTCCCCTGTGTCCAGATGCTGCCCGTTCCAATCCCCAGGGTCCTGAAGACGTCTCGCGCTCCCTATCCTGTCCTCTAGCTGGTTTGGTACTCGAGAACACCATCAGCACTGCTCTCTACTCTGTCTCCATCTTCCCTCCTCCTGTTATTCTCTTTAGGAACATGTGAGGTCTAGTATTTTCTCATCTGCTTTTGCACTTTAAGATGAACCTCAAAAGTGTTACATAGCAATGAAAAGTATACTTGTGAGTTCTGTGCTCATTACATGCAAATAAAATTTAATTTTTCATTGAGCAGTCAACTATTTATATTGATGCTGAAGCACATTGATTGACATAATTACATATAAAAATAAAACCTGGTAGGACCCTGGCTGGTGGCTCAGTGGATAAGGCTCTGGCCTGCAAACCCAAAGGTCACTGGTTTGATTCCCAGCCAGGGTATGTAACCAGGTTGCAAGCCAGGTCTCCAGCCAGGTCTATAGCTGGAGGCAGGGGAAAGAAGTGTCTCTCTGCCTCTCCCACTTCCCCTCTCTCTGGAAATAATAAATAAAATCTTTGAAAAAGAAAAAAAAAAAAAACCTGGTGACTAAAGTCACCAAGAGTATGTGATCTCTTTCTGTAGTAACACATTCAGTGTTTTTATTATTATTGTATAGTGACTCTCCAAGATTTTTCTGTAACAAGTGGTCTCTGTGCTAATTGGTATTTTCTCATGCATGTTTTAATAGTCTTCAGGAAAAAAAAAAAGTTTCTGAACAAATGCCATCTACTATGAAGTACTATTTGAACTGTATTCATTTCTATAGCAGATTTCTCTAGTTAATCATTTAAATACAAGATATAAAGGTCTTTCTAAAGTCACTTCATAAGAAAGGGCAACATATTTCTCATTTTGAACTAGCTCTAATAACTAATTATATATATATAATTAGGGTGAATGTGACCAATTGGCAAAATTTTAGTAAAATAAACAACATACCACAAAAGTGTTATGTTTTAAAACAAATTTATTCTTATATGAAAATACATAAATATAGTCATTATTTTTTTAATTGTTCCAAAAAGTCTCCATTGGTTGCAATAATAGACTCAATTCAACTTCAGAATCTTGAGCATGCTTTCGTTAACTTTTCTTTATCTATGGACATCATTGTGTTTTAGTCTTAGCTTAACAGCTTCTTTATTCGAATGAGGTTGTTTATTAATTTCTCTCTCACAAATGCTACATACATAATAGTCTAAAGGATTTGCATCTGGTGAACTAGGCAACCAGATTTCCTTTGACCAGAATTCAGGAACATTGACACTGAGACATTCTTACGCCTTTTTGGTGTTATGTGCTGGTGCACCATCTTTTTGGAAGATACAATGATGTCAACTTGCAACTTGCTTCATCCATGGTACAACTACTTCTCTCAAAACATCAAGGTAAACAACCTGGATCTTCATTGATGATCTCCTGGATTCTGTGTACATTATCTGGACTTATGCGATCCTTGAGTACCTTATGCATTTTCCTTGTTGATGTGACGACATCAGGATCAGCATCACACACCTTCGTCATGTTGTAACTGTATGTAATGGGATGTTATTGAAGTCTGAAAATTCCTTAGCAGTTTGCCCTGCACACAGGCCAGAAGTTATGGTTGCTTTAACATCATATTCCTTCGATATGATAGTTGCTCTCAGAATTTAATACTTTATATCTGAAACAATAATGTTAAAACATAACCTTAGAAACATCTTTAAAAATTAATAAGAAGCATGTGAAATGAGATGCAAAATTATTGCCAGTTGATCATGTGCATCCTGTATATATATTCTATATATAACAAATGATATACTGTATATATATCCTTCAAGTTTGTCATTGAATACATGGTGTAAACTTTGATTTCCTTTTTTATAAGATTTGTGTTTTAAGAAAAACAATTATATGCATTTTTACCCATTGCTTAACAGGATACATAAACCTATGTAACATTATTAAATTTACTTTTATTATTACCGAAATATTTCTACTTGGAAAATTAAAGAAATCATATCACAATGCAGCGGAGCTTGAATTAATTTTCCCTTTCTGTGCATCTGTTCTTGGAACCAGATAATCAAATATTTATAATAATTTTTGGAATGTAGGTTTTGCCAGACTAAATATACATTTACAGTAAATATTAAAAACAACTAATATATTCATTAATCATTTAGCCTCTTAAACTAATCATAGAGAAGATACTTATTTTTCTTAAATTAATTTCAAATGTAGCATTATGACAGGACCTAAGGTATCCTGGGATAAAGTCATTCCAAAATCCTATTAATTTGATTATGTATATCCAAAGCTTAGTCAAAATATATCTACAATGAAGCTAAGGAATCTCCAGGTGCACAGCAGAGGTAAGTTCCTTTACTGTACTTAATATTATTATGCATTTTCAATATCACAGAACCAATGTAGAGTATATGGCTTATAGTAGGCAGTGGAGAACAATTTCAAGAATGAATAAATCAAACTACACATCAGTTTTAATCACAATCATATATTTGACACATTGAATAAATGATTCATAAAATCATGGCCTTTTTTAAAAAAGCAGTTAGTGCATATAACCATCCAGGTAGATACAAATGTAAATCACTGGTTATGAGAAATACAACTGTATTTTAGGTTGACATTTGCTTTCCAGCTAGTCTTTTCATTTTCAAAGGATATTAGCTAGCAAGTCTACTTATCTTAAAGGTACTTTTTGCATTTTAGAAATGATTCTAACCCTCTAAGTAGTCTTTGAAATTTGTAAAAAGCCTTCCTAGTGGTCTAGCTGGTATTTGCCCTGACCAGAAGTGTTAGGCCTTTTCCTTTGGGCTCACTACTAATAATACTGCTATGGACCTCTTACTTCATTAGCTTTGATAAAGTCATTATTTCTCCACTGTTTGTAAGAAACAAAACTATAGGGATTCTAGAGTAGGAAACTCTGCCCTTATCACAACACACACACAAAACAGTGAGTTTTTGCTCCCATACACTGTTATCACACTGGAAAGCAAAGTAATCACAAATGAATATTGTAAAGAAACTTAGTTCTATATATTTAAAAATAGTCTTGATTGATTTGGAATATTTCTGAAAAATCAGATTTAAAACATCTATAAAAAGTAGTTTTAAAGAAACAGGACTGTACAAGATGATGAGACTAGAAAACATTGCACTTGATATGATAAATAATACATGGCCCAGAGGTAGTTTAGCATAATTATAATACATCCTATGCTGCTACTACTACTAAGCTAGCTTTTATAAGCACTTATTATGTACCAGGCCCTGGTTCTAAGTATTTTATATATCTTTTTTTCTTTTTTTAAATGATGTAAATGATTTTGTTGTATTTTTACATTACTATTTAGTACCCTTATACCCTGTCTCCCCACAATCACCATACTGTTGTTTATGTCCATGATTCCTTTTTCCTTTTGCTTTATAGCTTAACTAATTTAATCTTCACAATAATTTACTAAGCTCCTACTGTCATTAACCTCATAGTTTAAATAAGGAAACTGGGACACTAAAAGACTGAACAATATTTTCTTGGTCTCATCTAGATAGTAACAGAATCAGCATTTGAACTCAGAGGCAGAGGGAGGTTCAAGAGAGTGTATTTGTTTTGAGTTCCACAATGCCACATTTTATTTGTGTCCCTAAGTGCTGCTTAGTGGCTCTCAGCATGACATTTAAACGCTCTGATCCTCAAGTTTCCTCTACAATTAAATGGGACTAACAATACCTCCCACACAGGGTGTATATGGGTTAATAGTTATAAATTATAATGATGGTTGATATTCATTGAGCATGTGGTTTACTATCTTTGCTCTTGCAAAGGCGGTTAAGAGGGTTTTGTAGGCAGGCTCCATTACAAACTTGTTACGTTTTGCTGGGAACATATTTTACGTCTTTGAACCTCAGTTTTCTCATCCAATATGTGAAACACATTTCCACATCTTCAAACTAAAGATGGTAATAACCATTTAGTAAGTTTATCATGAAGATCAAACAAAACGATGTATAATAAGTATTTAGCATGATTCTCAGCATATAATAAGCACTCAATAAATATTAATTATAACAATAAATAGGTAAAAATTTACTTAGCAAAGAAACTTAGGGAAATCTGGCTAAAACAGACATGAAAACAGGCAACCAATATTTTGTCTCATGCCAGATTCTCACTGAATGAGAAGATAAAAATACACTGAATAGTAACTACATGCTATATGTATTAGCATAAGAGGCCCAGAGAAAGGCACATAGTCCATGTTGTTGTGGCTTGCAGAGCTCTGCTTAACTAATTAGTAATAGTGTGTCACCCCTATTGGAAATTCTGTTGTTCAAGTTGCTCAACTTCAAAAGTACTAGGCATTATAGTGACAAATGGATCAAAACAATGGCCTAGGTATGAGATAAACAGTTGCACTGTAAAGATCAATGTAGTATGGGAAGACCTTAGAAAGTTGAACTAGAAGTATAGAAGTCTTATTCCAAGCAATAGTCAATGAAAGAAAATATATTTAAGGACTATAAAGCATATAGACATGAGATGCCTCATTAGGATGTTTGAAAATATTCCAAAACTAATTTATGGTGAGGATGTACCATTCAATAAAGCCTTTCAAAATCATTAAATATGTATACATGAAATAGATAAATTTACAATATTTAATATACTGTAATAAAATTGTTAAGAGACATATTTTTAAAGCAAGTTACTGGAATTAATATCTATTTCTTCTACCATGTTTAAAAAAAGAAGACTAGAAAACTGAAATGTACTAAGCACCTAACATGTGCCAATCACTCCAATAAGTGCTTTACCTTAAGGTTTCCCATTTTATACTCATAACATCATGCAAAGTTAGTATCATTACCTCCATTTTACAAATGAGGAAACTAACACACAGAAAAGTTGACTTTCTTACCTAAGTTTATTTAAGTAAGAAGGGGTGACAAATTCAGGTCTTTCAAAAAATTATGTAAAATAATGAGATGAACCCAAACTTTGTGTGAATATAAAATTTGTCTAATAAGAGTTCTGGCAAGATGGCAGAGGAGTAACTGGAGCTGCACCATCACCTTCCAGGTTGCATTGGGAATTGCTTTTTCAGAGAAAAAAAATCAGGTGGAATTACCCACAGAACACCAGCTAGAAAGAAGACCTATAACCACAGACAGAAGAGAAGAGACCGGTTCATCACAATGTGACTGGTAGGAATCAGGGAAACGTGAGAGGGGTGGCTGGGCCCCCACCACAGGCAGCAGCCAAAGGAACAGAGGTATGGGCTCCATCTGAGAATGGTGGGTTCTGGTTGCCCCACTGGGTGTCTCAGCCTATAGCAACACAGCAGAAAGTAGAGCAGCACCCAGCTGAGAAGGGCCGAAGGCCACGGGGTTTGCTGGCCTAAGAGATCACTGGAGACAGAGAACTACTACAATGACCACAGCAAAAATGCGTTGGTGCCCACCTACCCTGGGCTCCAGAGGAGGGAGAGCAGAGTGGAACAAAGGTTTGTGGGGAGAGTTTGTGGCAGTGACTTGGAGGAGCAAAGTGGGGAAGCAGCTGTGGGTATCCTGGTGCCAACTCATTGTGCACACCATGGGCAAACAGCACTGCACCAAGTGGCTTCACTATGGGGGGTCCTCATGGCCCCACCCAGTGGGAGCAATCTGCCCCAATGAGCAGTGCCTGAACCTAGCATCTGATCAAAATTTTTTGATTTACATCTAAATAAACCTCTCCTTCCCTGCCCTGTCTGAGCATAGATACAACAGTTGGCACCTGAAAAGGTAGTTCTCTCCCAGCAGCACCAGGGCATAGCAGCTGATCACAAACTCTCCAATCTACAGCTGGGTCTGTCAGTCAGCCCCGCAGTTATGTGGGAGCCTGGTGGCTGATCGTAGATTCATTGCTTTGCAACTGAGTCTGCCCCTTTCGCTCTGCAGAGCCTGGGCCTGGTGGCTGATTACAAACTCTCTGACTTAAAGCTGGGTCAGTCAGATAGACCTGCATAGTGGTGTGTGAGCCTGGTGGCTGATCATGGATTCATTAATTTGCAACTGAGACATTTACACTCACCCAATAGTACCTGGATGTGGCAGCTGATTACAAACTCTCTGATTTACAGATAGACTCGACAGTCAGCCCCACACAGTGGCAAGTGAGCCTGGTGGCTGATCCTGGGTACATTGGTTCACAACTCAGTTGCTTTCTCCAGCCTAGTGGCTCATAGATGTGGCAGGTGATAAAAAAAAACTCACTGGATTAAAACAGAACCTTTCAGTCTAGCCCAGTGGCCCCTAAGTCTGGCAGAGGATCACAGATTAATTGGATTACAATAGAACCTTTCAGTCCAGCCCAGTACCACCTGAACCTGGCAGCTAATCACAGATTAATTGATTTACAACTGAATCTGTCATACAAGGATGCAACTGTGCTGGTGACTGATCCATTGGATTACTATTGAAACTCTCTGGCCCAGTAGGGCCTGAGTTTAGTAGCTGATTCACCGATTTACAACTGAATTGGTGTGCCCCCCCGAAGTTGCTCCTGAGCCTGGTGGTGGATCACAGATTGATAGGATTACAACTAAATCAATCCTTCCAGCCTAGCAGTTCCTTAGCCTGGCAGCTGATTGCTGTCTGACTGGATTACAACAAAACTTAAAAATGGGGAGAAAAAGAGACATTCCATCACCAAAAGGAAAGGAGGAATCCCCAGAAAGATCACAAAAGGAAACAGAGGCAAGCAAACTATCACATATGAAATTCTAAATACTGATGACAGAGAAGCTCAATGAATTCAACCTGCACAAAGAAAACTACAAACAACTCCAGAGGAACTACAAAGAACTCCAGGGAAACTACAAGGAACTTACTGAAACTACACCAGCATTAAAAAGGACTTAGAAACTATCAGTAAGACCCAACAGGAAATGAAGAATATAATTTCTGAATTGAAGAATACAGTGAAGGAATCAACAGCAGGCTAGAGGAAGCAGAAGATCAGATCAGAGAGCTGGAGGACAACAAAGAAAACTATTCCAAGACAGTGCAAGAGAATGAAATAAGGCTGAACAAGAATGAAGAGGTTTTAGGAGAGCTGTGGGAAAACATAAAACACCATAATATCCATATCATAAGATTACCTGAAGGAAAAGAGAAATAAGGAATGAAAAACCTGTTCAGAGAGAGAATATGGCGACAGAGTAGAGAGCAGTCCTGATGGTGTTCTCAAGTACCAAAGCAGCTAGAGGACAAGATAGGGAGTGTGAGACGTCTTCAGGACCCTAGGAATTGGAGTGGGCAGCATATGGACACAGGGGAACACAGCCCAGAGGCAGAGGAGGCCAGCAGGACAGTAGGTGAGGCATTCCCGACCAACCAGCCGGCGGGCCAAGGTCGGCTCTTCCCAAGGGGGCGAGTTTGACTGAGGCCAGCTCCAGGCTCCCTGGCACCTAAAAGTCTCAACAGTGAAGTGCAGGAGGCAAAGGCAAACACCCTAGGGAATGCGGAATTGAACTCTTGCAGGGGAGGGACAGTGTGAGAGACTTACTCCGGCAACAGAGAGAGGAAGCTCCTCACGGGGCTAGAGGCAAAGCAGAAGAGTCCTGCGGGAAGCCGGAGTGGGGGAGCTGGAAAGTGCACTGGCCGGGGCAGCAAGAGGGCCGAAAACAGTGCTGCTAGGCCACCGGGGAAACAGCAGCTAGAAGCCCCTGTGAGGGGGTAGACCCAGCCCTGCGCAACCACACAGGCCCCCAGGCTCCATGGAAACTCCAAACAGTGAGCCTGTGTGCCTGGAACTAGTAGCGGGGGCAACTAACCCGCCATTGCCTGAAACAAAGGCAGCACCACCCACGCCTGGGAGGGGCTCATCACAGAGGCCACATAAAGGACTCCGAGGACAGCTGGTTGGTTTGGAGGCATGGTGCCCACCCCGGAAGGGTGGGACAGTGTAGACGGACTCTGGACAGTGTTGACTGACAGGCCCGGCTTCCTCCTGGAACTGCAGGGGCGGAGCCAGTCATCACAGGGACCAGCAAAATTGCAGGATGCCCTGCAGGGGTATTGGGTGCTCCTTCTGGGCAGAAACCTCCGCCAGGAGTGGGAGGGGGCTCCCTCCGGGCTCCAGAACACCAGCAGCCCTAAAACCCAGCCAGGCTGCTGAAGGCCCAGCCTACCTGGGGGCGGACACTCAGAATCAGCCTTGACTGTGACAATCAGAGGCCCTGCCATGCGACAAGACCTGCTAGAATATAGACTATAGACTGTAAAGTCCTGACCAAGAAAAAGAAGCAGCCTCAGGAAAGGGATTGCTGCTAATCTCAAACACCTGAGTTCTACTGAGAGCAATATGAACTATTAATCCCCAACATATCATTTGCAAAAGTTACTTCTCACATATTCTTAATCCCCCCCATACCTCAATTCACCTAAATACCCAAGACCCTCCCCCTACTCTCGAATTAAAGTCTACTCACTCTGTGGCTATAATGCATTCCCAGTCCTCAATCTAAGTATTCCTCCCTTCCCCAGCCACCTAAACCATTTATTCTTTTCTTCCTTCCTCTTTTTTTTTTTTTTTTTTTTTAATTTTTTCTTTTCCTTTTCTTCCTGGTAAAGCCCACAGGTTCTGGCTCCACCTAGACCAATCAGAAATCATAAAGGGGGAACCGACACCTAAAATCTTTCTGTATTAATATCGATTTCTCTTTGTCTTGTGACTTTCTCCCACTTTTTATTTCTTCCTTCCTTCCTTCCTTCCTTCCTTCCATCCTACTTTCTGTTCTTTCTTTCTTTCTCCTTTCTTTTCTCCTTGATAAAACACAATGGTCCTGGCTCCACCTGGACCAAACAGAGACCATAAAGGGTGAACAGACACTTAAACATTTTCTTTATTACTATTGATTTATCTTTCCCTTGTGACTTTCTCCCTTTATTTCTTTCCTTTTTTTCCCTCTGCTAAAAGCCCTCAGGTCCAGTCAGGGATTATTAAGGGTGAACAGCCAACTAAACTCGTTCTTATTATTATTATCATTTTTATTTCTTTTATCTTTTGCATATTTTTTGTTTGTTTGGTTTGCTTTGGTTTTTTGTTTATGGGGTTTTTTGTTTGTTTGTTTGATTTTGTTTTTGTTTCCGCTAAAAGCACACAGGCCCAGAATACAACCAGACAGCCCAAATAAAGGACACACCAAGAACAGCAAGTGGAGAAAATCTGGGAGATGACAACATTGAACTCCACAAATTTCCTATCACAGAAGGGTGCTCAACTAAGGCAAGGAAGCAAAGCAGGTTAACCCAAGGAAAGAACAAAAACAAACAAACAAACAAACAAACAAATAAATAAATAAAAAGCAAGAACAGACACCCAAAATGGGGAAAAAAAAGAATCAGTCCATCACCAAAAGGAAAGGAAGAATCCCCAGAAAGAACACAAAAGGAAACAGAGACACCTGGAATATAAGATAAGGAATTCAAAAGAATGATGATAGAGAAGGTCAGTGAGCTCAGCCACATCAAAGAAAACTGTAAAAAACTCCAGGAGAACTACAAAGAACTCCAGGGAAGTTACAAAGAACTCCAGGAAAGTTACAAGGAACTTACTGAGAACTACAACAGCATGAAAAAGGACATGGACATTATCAATAAGTGCCAGGAGGAAATGAAGAATACAATTTCTGAATTCAAAAATACATTAGAAGGAATAAACAATAGGCTAGAGGAAGCAGAGGACTGGGTCAGCGAGTTGGAGGATAATGTAGACAAATACGCCAAGACAATACAAGAGAATAAAAAAGGCTGAACAAGAATGAAGAGGGGTTAAGAGAGCTGCAGGACAACATGAAACATAACAACATCCATATCATACGGATACCAGAAAAAGAAGAGAAACAAGGAATGGAAAACCTGTTCAAAACAGTCATGATAGAAAATTTCCCTAACATGATGAGTGAAAACATGAATCCAGTTCAGGAAGCACAGAGGGTCCCAATGAGGATCAATCCAAACAGACCAACACCAAGGCACATTATTACGAAAATGGCTAATTTCAAAGACAAAGAGAGAATCCTAAAAGCATCAAGACAGAAAAGACAAATAACATACAAAGGGGCTCCAATAATGCTATCAAATGATTATTCAACAGAAATAATTAAAGCCAGAAGGGAATGACAAAAAGTATTTCAAGTCATGGGAAAAAAAGGCCTGCAACCAAGAATACTCTACCCAGCAAGGCTCTCATTCAAGATAGAAGGAGAAATAAGGAGCTTCCCAGAAAAAAAAAAAAAAAAGACAAAGAATACATCTAGGTTTTATCTAGGGGAGCTCCAAGATGGCGACAGAGTAGAGAGCAGTGCTGATGGTGTTATCGAGTACCAAAGCAGCTAGAGGACAGGAAAAGGAGCGTGGGACATCTTCAGGACCCTGGGGATTGGAACGGGCAGCATCTGGACACAGGGGAGCGGAGCCCAGAGACAGAGGAGGCCAGCAGGACAGTGGGTGAGGCATTCCCGACCGACCGGCCGGCGGGCCGGGGTCGGCTCCGGGCAGGGGCGGCTCTGCCCTGAGGGGCGCGTTTGACTGGGGCCAGTTCCGGGCCTGCTGGTGACTGGAAGTCTCAACAGAGAAGTGCGGGCAGCAAGGGCGAACACCATAGGGAACGCGGAATCGAACTCTTGCAGGGGAGGGACTGTGAGAGACTCGCTCCGGCAACGGGGAGAGGAGGCTCCGCGCGCGGGGCTAGAGGCAGAGGAGAGGAGTCCTGCGGGAGGCCGGAGCGGGGAGCGGGAAGTGCACCGGCGGGGCGGCAGGAGGGCCGAAGGCGGAGCTGCTGGGCCACTGGGGAAACAGCTGCTGGAGGCCCCTGCGAGGGGGGAGGCCCAGCCCTGCAGCAGCCACACAGGCCCCCAGGCTCCGCGGGAAACAAAGCGGCGAGCCGGCGAGCCTGAACTGGTGGCAGGGGTAGCTGACCCGCCATTACCGGAGACAAAGGCCGCACCGCCCACACCTAGGAGGGGCTCATCACAGAGGCCTTTTAAAGTACTCCGGGGAGAGCTGATTGGCTTGGAGGCGTGGTGCTCGCCCCGGAAGGGTGGGACAGTTTAGGCGGACCCCGGACAGTGTTGACTGACAGTCCTGGCCTCCTCCCGGAACTGCGGGGGCGGGACCAGTCATCACAGGGACCAGCGAAATTGCGGACTGCCCTGCAGAACTGCTGGGAGCGAGTCCTGGGCAGGAACATCCGCCAGGAGTGGGAGGGGGCTCCCTGCGGGCTCCATAACACCGGTAGCTCTAAAACCCAGCCAGGCTGCTGAAGGCCCAGCCTACCTGGGGGCGGACACTCAGAATCAGCCTTGACTGTGACAGTCAGAGGCCCTGCCATGCGACAAGA
>PVIW01010050.1:11744-23640 GCA_004026585.1 Noctilio leporinus
TATTATAAAGGAACCATGGACATGGACAACAGGTTGGATTGACTTTGGGGGGAATGGGTGGGTGGGGAGGGGGACAGAGGGGAGCAAAAAGGGGATGGATGTAATACAACAATAAAATTTAAAAAACACGTATTTTGCCAATCTGATTAAAAAGTAAAAATAGTGTAAATTTTTATCCATTCACACTGAACGGTTATTGCTGTGTTGGCTGCTGTTGTTATTTTTCATATTTTTGACAATCTAAAGGAAAAGATGTCAGTTCCCCTGACTACAGTGTCAGGTATCACATGTTTTAAAAATTCTTGAGGCATAATGTTCAAAAATCACTGCCGTGGGTTATCAGCTTGTTTTCTTTTGAGTCCTCTCTACACTAGACTGAATTGACCTCCTCTCACATTCCTCCTTGTTATGAATGGGCTACGTGCTCCAGGAGAGTAGGTTCTGTGAAAATGATAGCAGCGAGCTTTTTGTACATAAAAAGAGTCAGTGACATCAGCAGACATCTGGTCCATATGGCTGGTGTGTCACTCAACATCTGTCTGTTAAAAAATGGGAAAATGAGGCACACTGAGCAGCTCTGCTTTTGTTCATTTTCTGCACAATAGAAACCCACTACAAAAAAAAAAAAAAATAGAAAAGATATTCTTGTTGACAGAGAATGGGTACCACTAGAATCTGTTGCCAGAAAGCTACCCAAGAAGGCTTCCAACTTCTGCCTTGTTTAGTCCACCATTCTGGTGTCACTTTCAGAATAGCACTTTCATTCAACTGTCATGATTCAACTGTCATGACTCATGCCAAAAGTGGTTTTGTGAACCTGAGGTACTAGACTGGAGAATTTTTGTGTGAGAGGAAAAGAGGAAATGTTACTTTATTTTGTAGAGAATAAATCCATGCATTGGGTTAATAAATTTGTTATATTCTAGTATAAGAAAGAAAGGAAACAAGGAAAGAAAGATTAGAAGAGAAGAAAGAAAGAAAGAAAGAAAGAAAGAAAGAAAGAAAGAAAGAAAGAAAGAAAAGAAAGAAAGAAAGAAAGAAAGAAAGAAAGAAAGAAAGAAAGAAAGGAAGGAAGGAAGGAAGGAAGGAAGGAAGGAAGGAAGGAAGGAAGGAAGGAAGGAAGGAAGGAGGGAAGAAAGGAAGAGAGAAAGAGAAATTGAGAGAGAGAAAGAGAGACACAGTCAAACAGTTAGAAAAGCAGGTGGGCACGAGGCAGGGAAGCCCTCAGGCAGAGGCTTTAGGAGCTACTCTTGGGTGCTTCACTGTTACTGGGTTTGGGGTCTGGAGGCCTGGCAAGAGCTTTTGGCACTGCTGGAAGCCACTTTACAGACTATGAGCATAGAACCTGGAAAGTGCAGGATCCCCTTATATTGAAGACAGCTGAACAGAGTCTGGTTAGTATGTGGATTGGAGATCATGTGGGATGATGAGCAGGTGCTGTAGGAATTTTCATTTTTGTGCCCCACCACTGCCCTCTCCCCAGCCACTGCTTTGATGGCTACAGGGGCTGACTTCTCCTAGTGGTTTTCCTTCATCTTCTTGTTCAGACAGGAACCCCCTGCCCAGGAGAATGAGCAGGCACTTCTTACAGATGCTGGCACTGTGGAGGTGAGCACATGGGCTATTATGGGGATCCTGGCAGCCACAGGGCACCTGTTGAGTATGGAAGTGGGCCAGTGTCTTCCATCCCCACAAGCAAGGGTGGAGGCCCACAGTCCTGCTTAGGGAACACTGAGGCAGCCATACCAACAGGGAGTGGGAAGCCGGCTCACAATGTCCCTAATCTGGAGGCCCAGGGAGATGGTCCACCTGCTCTCAGCCCAGCCTGTTGAGGCAGGGGCAGGTCCTCAGGAGGCAACTGCCACCACTTCCCAGTCCTACCTGAGGCCCTCATTGCTGCAGGCCCTCAGCCAGCAGTGGCCTGAGAGTGCAGCTGGCTTCTGAATCCTTTCTGTTTGGCTAGGGCATGCCCCCTCCCCTCCTCAACTCTAGAGGGATGTCATGTCACCACCACCAGAGGTGCCCTTATCACACCCTTTCTCACCCCACCCTTTGGAACCTTGGCAGAGGGGACTGGTGGAGGGCTCAGGGGATAGGGGCCCGAAGGCCAGTTTGGGACTCTTGAGGCTGCTAGAAGCCACTTTCCCCTTCTACAGCCGCACCCCATGAATGCACCAAATTGTCCCTGATCTCAGAGGTTAAGCAGGTTCAGGCCTGGTGAGTACTTGGATGAGACTTGGCTTGGGAATTACAGGTCCTGTAGGCTTTTGCCCACTAATTCCCTCTTCTGTTGCTGCCTCTGCCACCACTGCTGCTGCCACTACCCCAGCCTTAATGTGTGTCTTCATCCTCTTGCTCAATGCAGAAGCCCCTGCCTAGGAGGATGACCAGCCTCTGTCCACTCCCCTTGGTGCTGCACAAGGTAATCCCTTGGGCTCCCATGGGAGTCCCTGACACCACAGGACACCCCTTGACTTGGGGGTTGGGTTGCTGCCTGGGAGCTCCAAATATAGGGACATGAAAGCCCCCTCAGCATGGCTCTTCCTTGAGGCTCAGGGAGTTTTCCCAGCTCCTCTCAGAACTTCCTGGACAGACCTGGCCCCACACTCCTTGGGAGTTAGGGATCCTGGAAGACTACTGCAGCCCCTTCACTGCCCTCCTTGCCCCCTGAGCTAGCTAGAATATCCTCATGATAGAAGGTTAAAGAAGGTGGCTAACAAGGGAGTTGGGCAGTATAACTTGCATAGTACTTGGGAACATGTGCCCCCAAAATATTTTCTGTCCCTGCTGGTGATGCTCAGTGGACTGAGTGTGGGCCTGCAAACTTAAAGGTCACTTGTTGGATTCCCAGTCATGGTACAGGCCTGGGTTGTTGGCCAGGCCTCTTGTTGGTGATATACCTGAGGCAACTAACTGATGATGCTCTTTTTCTCCTTAAAATAGATATTCCTGTTGACAGAAGATGAATATTCCAGCCCTGACTGGTAGCACAGTGGATAAGGTGCCAGCCTGTGAACCCAAAGATCGCAGGTTCGATTCCCAGCCAGGGCAACATAACTAGGTTGCAAGCCAGGTCTCCAGTCAGGTCTGTGGCTGGAGGAAGGTGAAAAGCAACCATACATTGATGTCTCTCCCCTCTCTGCCTCTCTCTCTTCCCCTCTTTCTAAAAATAATAAAATAAAATCTTGAAAAAAAAAAAAAAAAGAAGATGAATATTCCTACAGCCTTTTAGCAGGAACTCACCAAGAATTTTAACTACTGCCTGGTTTAAACCCCCATTCTTTTGCAGTGTGTCACTTTCAGAATGGTACTTTCATTAAACTGGTCATAGCTCATGCCAAAGTGGTGTTGTCAACCTCACATCCTAGAGTGGAGATCTTTTGTGTCAGAGAAGAGGAGGAAATATTACTCTACTTTGTAGAGAATAAGTACATGCAGGAGGTTATTAAAATAGTTATAGTATAAGAAATAAAGTAATAAGAAAAACAGCAGAAAGAGAGAGAGAGAGAGAGAGAGAGAGAGAGAGAGAGAGAGAGAGGTGGAGGGGAGCAATGAAGCCAGCAGGCAGAGCCTGTGCAAGCTTCCCAAGGGTGTGTGGCTGTCACCGGGAGATGGGCCTGGAGGCCAGGCAAGGGCCATTGTGTCTGCAAGGCACCATTTTCCACATCTACTGCCATAATGACCTGAACTTGTAGAATTTCTTCACATTCTCAGCAGTTGAACAGGGTGGGGCCTGGTTGGTGTGTGGCCAACAGGCATCACAGGGTGGCTATATGAATTCACAAGAAAAGCTTGTGACATCACATTGGATGATGCATGACATCACAATAAAGATGGTGTGACATCACATTAGAGGCTGTGTGACTTCAGAATGGAGGCTGTGTGACCTTACGATTGAGGTTGCATTACATCCAGTGCAAGCTGTGAGGTATCACAGTGGGTCCTGGTGATATCAGAATGAAGCATTATAGCACAGTGAAGGCTTTGTGACATCACAGTCAAGATGTGTAACATCACAGTGTGAGCTTGGGGACATCACAGTGAGAATGTGTGCAATTACATTAGAGCTTTGGAATATCATATTGAGGATGTGTGACCTCACAATAAGGGCTTTGTAACATCATAATGAGAATTTGTGTAATCACAGTGCATTATGACATCACAATGAATATGTGTGATATCACAGTAAGGGCTTTGTGACATCACAGAGAGAATTTGTGTAATCATACTAATGCAATCACTGAGTAAGGGTGACACCAAAGTGAGGGTTTTGTCATCTCACAATGTGGTTTTGTGATATCCCAGTGAGGCCTTTGATACATCACAGTAGGCATGTGTGAAATCAGAGTGGTGTGGTATAACATTGTATTAAGGTTGTATAACATCACAGTGAGGGCTTTGTGACATCACAGAGAAAATGGGCAAAATCACAGTGAAGCCTTGCGACATCACAATGAGGTAGCATGGCATCACAGGGAAGGTTTTGTGACAACAAATTTAGGCTGTATGAAATAAAAAGGAGTCTGTATGATATCACAATGAGGTTATGTTACATCACCTTGAGGGCTTCGTGATGTTACAATGATGTTGTGTAACATCAGAGTGTGGGCTTTGTAACATCATGGTGAAAATGTGTGAAATTACACTGGAGTTTATGACATCACAATGAGGCCATGCAACATTATAGTGAGAGCTTTGTGACATAACAATGAGTTTATGTGACATTACAGTAAGGGCTTTGTGACATCACAGTGAGAATTTGTGGAGCACAATGGTGCATTATGACATCACATTCAGGATATGTGACATCAAAGGGAGGGTTTTGTGACATCACAACAAGGTTAGGTAATAGCCCAAGGAGGACTTTGTGACATTGCAGTGAGAATGTTTGAGATCACAGTGGTGTATTATGACATCATATTGAGTTTGTGTGACATCCCAGTGTGGGCCTTGTGATATCACAGGATGTGTGAAATTACAAGGAAGTTTTGTAACATCACAATGAGGTCATGTGACATCATAGAACTTGGCTTGTGACATCAATCTTGCCACCAATTCCAAAACATCAGGGTAGCCTTATCCTGGGTGTCCAATCCAAGCCACCTTTCTCATCTATTTCTTGGGTCAAAAATATGACCTCAGAGAGGTGCCCAACATCCCCTAAAATGGGTTCATGTTCAAGGTAAAATACACACCTTAAATTGACCATCTCATGGCAACTGATCCCACAATAGTCAATAAATTTCCTATGGAAAAAGCACTCACAGCTGCAGTGTTTCCATGTTTCCACCTGTGCTTTCCCACATAGTGATGTCTCACTGTGTCACTGGTAGTGTTACCTTAGTAGGATCTTACTGTGTGGTCCTGTCCCCAAAGGTAACCACTTTTCTCTTAGACTCATGCTCCTTACCAAGGCCATGTCAATGACTACAACACTCTTGTGAACAACATTTGGTGGCAAGTAGCAGAAAACAACACCACACCCTATGGCAGCTATGGCAGTTGCAAGATGTTTGGGCTTCAGTTAGTTCATCCTGCTTAAAATGCATCTGGCCTGGGAGACACCAGGGTACTGGTGACTGACAGCTGCTTGCAGAACTCATGGTAGTTTTATTTAAACTGGTATCTGACAATGCACACAAGGCCCAGAGCTGCTTCTCGTGCCTGGTAGGACACAGGGCTCCCTACAATCATCTTAAGCCATAACCCCCCAAATAAAGGTCATGTTCAAAACATACCTTCCTGTTTCATTAGTGCACAATGCAGCTAATGCCACTGACCCATTTCATCATCCACCTGGCTCTGCTCTACAGGACAGCCAGGAATTTGGGAGTTCTGGTCTGATTAGTCTCTTCCACATGCATATTCCTAGATAAGTCCATCTGTGGGAAATAATGTGAATGGAACAATGTACCATCTTTGCCAGCAGTGGAACAAATTTAAATTCATGCCCAATTGTCACTTCTAGCAGTGATTGTGGTCATCAGCATCACTGTGTACCAGACAAGGGAGGGACCTGAGCATTACAGAGGATCAGATGGAGCACACTGAACCACCAAGTGCCTGGGCAGCAGAGTCCAAGACCCAGGAAGACCCCAAAAAGAGTTCCCCATGAAGAGCATTCCCCTCCACTTGTGCAGTCACAGTCTCTGTGCATGCACAGCTCTTCCTCCCTCCCCCTCCCAGCCCTGTTCCAGCAGGAAGGACACAGACCCAATGATGGCCAGGGCACAGTCACTGGCACCACCCTTTGAGCTCTGCAGCTGCCCAAAATGCCTGATTGGATTCCAAGGGCTCCAAGTGAAGATGACAGCTTTTGTCACCACCCATTGTCACTGGCCTGCCAGTTCTGAACAATCAGAGTCCCACATGCTGCTGAGATAGGCTGGGGTAGGGGCTCATGCCCAGGGACAACTGGCAGTCTAGGAGACCTTCTGTTTGGCCAACACCCTCCCAGGTCTCCACATGCAGAGATGCTCTGAGCACCTCAGATGACTTTGACCATCAGCTTTCCTCTCCTGCTCTCAACCACCTGACCTGGCTCTTCATTCAAAGCCACCATTAAAATTTCATCATCTTCCTACAGAGAAGATCCTTTCTGAAAACTCATGCTGCCACCTTCAGCTGCCACCACCTCACATGCTTTGTCAAGAGTGAAACTTAGAAAACATTTCCCAAAGCTCATTTTAGTGAAGACACTCCCTGAATTCTTATTTAAGATTGGAGCCACATTTCTAGTATTACTGTATTTTGGTTTAAAATGTGAGTGGGACCAAGTATTCTATCTCCCCTAGATAATGGGGAAAAAGGGACCAGGCACCATGCAGAGTTTATTCTGTGGGGATGTCTATGACACTCAAGACAAAAGTCACTGTCTGAGCCAAGGACAGACACCTCTAAAGCAATAGAAAAATGAGGGCAAATTTGGGAAGATGGTGACAGAGTAGAGAGCAGTGCTGTTGGTGTTCTCGAATACCAGAGCAGCTAGAGGACAGGATAGGGAGTGCGAGAAGTCTTCAGGTCCCGAAGAACTGGAGTGGCCAGCATCTAGACACAGGGGAGCACAGCCCAGTGGCAGCAGAGACCTATAGGAGAACAGGTGAGGGGACTCCCGACTTAATAGCCGGCCGGCCGAGGTCAGCTCTGGGCAGTGGTGGCCCTACCCTGAGGCGCGTCTCTAACTGAAGCAGCTCCAGGCTCCCAGGTGACTAGAAATCTGAACAGTGAAGTGTGGGCAGCGAGGGCAAACACTGTAGGGAACTCGGAATTGAACTCTTGCAGGGGAGGGACTGTGTGAGAGACTCATTCCGGCAACAGGGAGAGGAGGCTCCTAGTAGGGCTAGAGGCGGAGGAGAAGAGCCCTGAGGGAAGCCAGAGCCAGGGAGCTGGGAAGTGCACCAGCCGGGGCAGCGAAAGGGCCAAAAACGGTGCTGCTGGGCCACCAGGGAAACAGCAGATTAAAGCCCCTGTGAGGGGGGAGGCCCAGCCCTGCGCAACCACAAAGGCCTCCAGGCTCTGCAGAAACTCTAAACGGTGAGCGGGGAACTAGTAGCAGGGGCAACTGACCCACCCATTGCCGACACAAAGACCGCAGACGCCAGGGGAAAGGCGCATCACGGAGGCTGCGTAAAGGACTTCTCACGGAGCTGATCAGCTTGGAAGCCTGGCTCTCACCTGAGGGAGCAGGGCAGTGTTGGCGGTCCCTGGGCAGTGTTGGTGGACCCTGGGCACTGTTGGCGATTGGGGGCTGCATCCTCCGGAGCAGAGTGGCGGAGGCAAGGCCAGTCATCAAAGGAACCAGAGAGGTTGCAGGCTGCACTGCAGGGGTGCCAGGTGCCTATCACAGGCAGGAACCTCCACCAGGAGTGGGAGGGGACACACTGTGAGCGGCAGAATACCCGCAGCTCTAAAATCCACCTAGGCTACTGAAGGCCCAGCATTCCTGGGGGCTGACACCCAGAATCAGCCCTGACTGTGACAATCAGAGGCCCTCCCACTAAGACGATATAGACTATAGACTGCAGAGACCTGACTAAGAAAAAGAGGCCTCAGGAAATGGATTGCTGCTAATTTCAAACATCTGAGTTATACCGAGAGATACATGAACAATTAATCCCCAACATATCCTTTTCAAAAGTTATTTCTCACATATTCTTAATCCCCCCCTATCTCAATCTACCTAAATACCCAAGACCCGCCCCCCTACTCTTGATTTAAAGTCTACTCACTCTCTGGATACAACACATTCCCAGTTCTCAATCTAAGTATTCCTCCCTTCCCCAGCCACCTAAACCCTTTCTATAGTCTTTTCTTCCTTTTATTTTCTCCACCCCCCGCCCATTTTTTCCTTTTTTTCTTTTTTTTCTTTTTCTTTTTTCTTTTTTTCTTTTCTTCCTGTTAAATCCCACAGGTCCTGGCTCCACCTGGATGAAACAGAGATCATAAAGGGTGAACAAACACCTAAATCTTTTCTTTATTAATATTGGATTTTCTTTGTCTTATGGCTATTTCCTTTTTTTTTTTTTTTTTCCTTTCTTTCTCTCTCTGATATAAGCCCAGAGGTCCCGGCTCCACCTGGACCAATCAGGGATTATTAAGGGTGAACAGCCACCTAAGCCCTATTTGCCTATCATACAATGGGTGTTTTGTTTTGTTTTGTTTGTTTATTTATTTTTCAGGCTAAAAGCCCTCAGGTCCTGACTTCATCTGAACAATTCAGGGATTATTATTAAGGGTGAACACCCTTTCTTATTATTGTTATTATCATTTTTATTTCTTTTATTCCTTTTTTTTTGTTTGTTTGTTTTTTCTTTCTTTCTTTTCCTTTTTCTTTTTTTAACTGTGAAAAGCCCACAGGCCCAGAATACAACCAGAGAGCCCAAATAAAGGACACACCAAGAACAACAACTGAAAAAAATCTGGGAGGATGCGACATTGAAAAATCTATTATCACAGAACGATGCTCAACTAAGGCAAGGAAGCAAAGCAGGTTAACCCAAGGAAAAAGCAAAAAAATAAAAAGCAAGCAACAGCAGACACAAAAAAATGGGGACAAAAAGTATCAGACCATCACGAAAAGAAAAGGAAGAATCCCCAGAAAGACCACAAAATGAAACAGGGGCATCTGAAACATCAGATAAGGAATTCAGAAGAATGATATTAGAGAAGCTCAGTGAGCTAACCCATATCAAAGAAAACTATAAACAACTCCAGGAGAACTACAAAGAACTCCAGGGAAATTACAAAGAACTCCATGGAAGTTACAAGGAACTTACTGAGAACGACAGCAGCATGAAAAAGGACATAGAAACTATCAATAAGTGTCAGGAGGAAATGAAGAATACAATTTCTGAATTGAAGAATACAGTAGAAGGGATCAACAGTAGGCTAGAGGAAGCAGAGGACCAGATCAGCGAGTTGGAGGATAATGTAGACAAATACTCCAAGACAGTACAAGAGAATAAAAAAAGGCTGAACAAGACTAAAGAGGGGTTAAAAGAGCTGTAGAACAACATGAAACATAACAACATCTGGATCATAGGGATACCAGAAGGAGAAAAGAAACAAGGAATGGAAAACCTGTTCAAGAAAGTCATGATAGAAAGTTTCCCTAACATGATGAATGAAAACATTAATCCAGTTCAGAAAGCACAGCGGGTCCCAAGGAAGATCAATCCAAACAGACCAACACCAAGGCATATTATGATTAAAATGGCTAATCTCAAGGACAAAGAGAGAATCCTAAAAGCATCAAGAGAGAAATGACAAATAACATACAAAAGGGCTCCAATAAGGCTATCAAATGATTATTCAACAGAAACAATTCAAGCCAGAAGGGAATGGCAAAAAGTATTTCAAGTTATGGTAAACAAAGGCCTGCAACCAAGAATACTCTACCCAGCAAGTCTCTCATTCAAGATAGAAGGAGAAATAAGGAGCTTCCCAGACAAAAAGAAAAAAAAAAAGACTAAAAGAATACATCTCTACCAAACCAGCATTGCAAGAAATGCTAACGGGTCTGCCTTAAAAATAAGTAAATAAATAAAATGAAGAAACAGAGAAAGCCAAAGAGGAATACAAACACAAAGGGAAAAAATGGCAATGAATAATATCAATCAATAATAACCTTAAATGTAAATGGATTAAATGCACCAATCAAAAGACATAGGGTAGCTGAATGGATAAGACAACATGACCCACATATATGCTGTCTTCAAGAGACCCACCTCAGAACAAAAGACCGACACAGATTGAGAGTGAAGGGATGGAAAACTATATATCAAGCAAATTGACATGAAAGAAAAAGCTGGAGAGCAATCAGAGGAGCTCCAAGATGGCGACAGAGTAGAGAGCAGTGCTGATGGTGTTCTCGAGTACCAAAGCAGCTAGAGGACAGGAAAAGGAGCGTGAGACGTCTTCAGGACCCTAGGGATTGGAACAGGCAGCATCTGGACACAGGAGAGCGGAGCCCAGAGACAGAGGAGGCCAGCAGGACAGTAGGTGAGGTGTTCCCGGCCGACCGGCCGGTGTACCGAGGTCGGTCCCAGGCAAGGGCGGCTCTGCCCTGAGGGGCCCGTTTGACTGGGGCCAGTTCCGGGCCCGCTGGTGACTGGAAGTCTCAACAGAGAAGTGCGGGCAGCAAGGGCGAACACCGTAGGGAACGCAGAATTGAACTCTTGCAGGGGAGGGACTGTGAGAGACTCGCTCCGGCAACGGGGAGAGGAGGCTCCGCGCGCGGGGCTAGAGGTGGAGGAGAGGAGTCCTGCGGGAAGCCGGAGCGGGGGAGCGGGAAGTGCACCAGCGGGGCGGCAAGAGGGCCGAAAACGGAGCTGATGGGCCACCGGGGAAACAGCAGCTGGAGGCCCCTGCGAGGGGGTAGGCCCAGCCCTGAACAACCTCACAGGCCCCCAGGCTCCGCGGGAAACAAAGCGGCCAGCCGGCGAGCCAGGAACTAGTGGCGGGGGTAACTGACCCGCCATTGCCGGAGACAAAGGCCGCACCGCCCACGCCTGGGAGGGACTCATCACAGAGGCCGTTTAAAGGACTCCGGGGAGAGCTGATTGGCTTGGAGGCGTGGTGCTCGCCCCGGAAGGGCGGGACAGTGTAGGCGGACCCCGGACAGTGTTGACTGACAGGCCCGGCCTCCTCCCGGAACTGCGGGGGCGGGACCAGTCGTCACAGGGACCAGCGAAATTGCGGGCTGCCCTGCAGAAGTGCTGGGAGTGAGTCCTGGGCAGGAACATCCGCCAGGAGTGGGAGGGGGCTCCCTGCGGGCTCCAGAACACAGGCAGCCCTAACACCCAGCCAGGCTGTGGAAGGCCCAGCCTACCTGGGGGCGGACACTCAGAATCAGCCCTACTGCGACAATCAGAGGCCCTGCCACGCGCCAAGACCAGCTAGAATATAGACTATAGACTGTAAAGTCCTGACCAAGAAAAACAGGCAGCATCAGGAAAGGGATTGCTGCCAATCTCAAGCACCTGAATTATACCGAGAGCAATATGAACTATTAAGCCCCAACATATCCTTTGCAAAAGTTACTCGTCACATATTCTTAATCCCCCCTATACCTCAATCCACCTAAATACCCAAGACCCTCCCCTACTCTCGAATTAAAGTCTATTCACTCTGTGGCTATAACGCATTCCCAGTCCTCAATCTAAGTATTTCTCCCTTCCCCAGCCTTTCTAAACCCATTCTTTATTCTTTTCTTCCTTCCTCTTTTTTTCTTTTAATTTTTCTTTTCCTTTTCTTCCTGGTAAAGCCTACAGATTCTGGCTCCACCTGGACCAATCAGAAATCATAAAGGGGGAACACACAGGTAAAACGTTTCTTTGTTAATATTGATTTCTCTTAATCTTGTGACTTTCAACCCCCATCCTTTTTTCTTTCTTTC
>PVIW01010050.1:23740-47357 GCA_004026585.1 Noctilio leporinus
ATGAATACAGTGAATAGGCCTTCAGTGGTCAGGGGGAAAGGGGTTAGGGGGAGGGGGGAGGCAGAGGCAAGGAAGGGGAGCAGCTTAGACAAGAACCTAGTATAAAGGAACCATGGACATGGACAACAGGTGTGATTGACTCTGGGGGGAATGGGTGGGTGGGGAGGGGGACAGATGAGAGCAAAAAGAGGATGGATGTAATACAACAATAATAATTTTTTTTTTTAAGTAAAAAAAAAAAAGGCTGCTTTTAACAACCTCAAAACTAGAATACTTTTGCCAGGAGGTACAAGATACTGGTTTATTTTGCTTTCACTTTTGTTTTTGAATTTTGCCATTTAAGTCTGTTCCAAAATGACTCAATTAAAATACATGACAGAGAAATTCTGTTCATCCCCACTGTAATGACATGCCTAAGCTTTCAGCCTGCAAACTGGATTTTTCCAAAGCCATTTTGTCTCTTAACAGCATTGAGTTGTTTTTATCTCCTTCCTTTTGATTTTCAAAATGTCTCTCTCTTTCTTTGTGAAATTTCATTTTACAGAAAGAGTGATGGCAGACATTGAATCTGGAAATTTTTTTCATTCAGAATGACAAAAATAGAGTAATGCTGAATGACACACTGCATGAAATCCTCTCTGCCTCTCTTTTCTGCAAAGGCCTCGCTGGCTCTAAAAAGTATTCTGAGAAGAGAAATTATGCATTGCAAGGACCTGTGAACTGGCTTTATATAATGATTAAACAATACCTCACCTTTTGTGTTATCCAAAAAGACAGCAGAACTGTTTTCTCAAAACTGAAAGAAAATATTGCTAAGGATCTTAATTACATAGTTATTTTGAAGGCCACTCAGCCCTGTTATCTGCTGCTTCCTGATAGCTAAAGAGCAGGCTCAATGAGCAGAAAAATGCCTTTTAACAGTGGTCTCTAAAGGTGGATTCTGCAATTTGGCCATGTGAGAGGCTATATAGACTTGTTTCATGATGCAAATAAGAGCTTCGAGTCTCTTTGTTACCAGTTGGTAGCTGATGTTGTCATATACAGGAAAATGGTAGGCATGACACATAACAAACAAACCTGTCATTTAACATGTTATTATCCAGTTAGGGAGTCTACATATTAGAAGGTTTTGTTTGTTTGTGTTTTTATGGAAGGAATCAAAAAGCTTTATTTTAGTATGTTTAATGGCAATTTTTCCTGCCTTCTAAAATATTGTTGTTGTATTACAGTTTCATGTTTTCCTCCATTGCTTCACCCTGCCCCATCCACCCCAACTTCTTCTCCTACAGTCAATCCCCAATTCATTGTCCATGTCCATGAGTCATTTATACTAATTCCTTGACTAAACACTTCCCCTTATTTTCCACCCTCTTCTCCTCACACCTCTCTGGTCACCAATAGACTGTTCCTTATTTCCATGTCTCCTCTCTGGTTCCATTCTGCTCATTTATTTGTTTTGTTCATTAGTTTTCTATATTAGGAGAGATTAAATGATATTTGTCTTTTTGCTGCCTTATTTCACTAAGCATAATACTCTCCAGATACAACCATGCTATTGCAAAAGGTAAGGGTTCCTTCTTTCTTTCTGCTGTGTAAATGTGTAAATGCAACAAAGTATTTTGATCCATTCATCCACTGATGGGCACTTAGACTGCTTACAGCACTTGGCTATTGTGAATAGTGTTGCTATGAACATAGGGGTGCATAGGTTCTTCTGAGCTGGGGTTGCAGGGTTCTTCAGGTATAGTCCTAGCAGTGCACTTCCTAGATCAAAGAGCAGTTTTTATTCTTTTTGAGGAAATTCCATACTGTTTTCCATGGAAATAAAAAACAGTGCGCTAGTCTGCATTCCCACCAACATTGCATTAGGATTCACTTTTTTAAAGACATTTTATTTATTATTTTTAGAGAGAGAGGAAGGGATAGAGGCAGAAAGGGAGAGAGATATCAATGCGTGGTTGCCTTTCACATGCCTCCAGCTATGGACCTGGCTGAAGACCTGGCTTGCAACCCAGTTATGTTGCCCTGGCTGGGAATCGAAACAGAGACCTTTGGGTTTGCAGGCCTGCATCTTATTCACTGTGCCACCAGCCAGGGCAGGATTCACTTTTCTCCACATCCTTGTCAGCACTTGCTGTTTATTGATTTGTTAATGATGGTCATTCTGACAAATGTGAGGTAGTATCTCATATGGCTTTAATTTGCATCCCTCTGATGGCTAATTATTTCATGTGAGTTTTTTGTATGTCTTCCTCAGAGAAGTGCCTGTTCTGGTCCTTTGCTCGTTTTTCAGTTGGGTTGTCTGTCTTCCTGATGTTAAGTCCTATAAGTTCATTATATTCTGGAGATCAAATCCTTGTCTGAGGTATCATTGGCAAATACATTTTCTCATATGCAGGTTTCCCTTTAATTTTGCTAATGTTTTCTTTAGCTGAGCAGAAAATCTTTAGTTTGATGTGGCCCCATTTTGTTTCTTAATTGACTTCTCTTTCATTATGAGAAATACCAATCAAAATATTGCTACATGAGATATCTGAAATTTTTCTTCCTATGTTTCTCTCCAGGACTTACTTGGTGGGATGACTTACATTTAAGTTTTTTGTCCATCTTGAGATTATTTTGGTGTTTACCTCAACATAATAAAGGCCATGTGTGAAATCTGTAACCATACATATTTTAGTGTATTTAAAAAATATTTTTAATTTAATTTTATTGTAGTTGAATTACATCCATTCCCTTTTTACTCCCCTCCGTCCCCTTCCCCACCCACCCATTCCCCAACAAAGTCAATTCCAAATGTTGTACATGTCCATGATTCCTCCATACTAGGTTCTTGTCTAAACTGCTACCCTTTCATGACTCTTCCTTCCCCCTCCAGCCATGCTCCTTCCCCCTACCCACTGAAGGCCTATTCACTGTATTCATACAGCTGGTTCTGTTTTGCTTGTTGTTAGTTTTGTTTATTATTGTCCTGCAATGGGTGAGATCCTATGGTATGTGTCCTTCACTGACTGGTTAATTTCACTAAGCATATGCCTTCCTACTTCCATCAATGTTGTTGCAAAAGTTAGAAGTTCCTTGTTTCTTTCTGCTGTTTATATTCCATTGGGCTCTCTATTCTGTTCCATTGATCTATATGTCTATTCGTATGCCAGTACCATAAGATAGTTTTGGTGACAGTGGCCTTGTAGTATTGTTTGAAGTCCGATATTGTGATTCCTCCTACCTTGTTCTTCTTTCTCAAGATTGCTGTGGCTATTCATGGGCATTATAGGCTCCATATAAATTTTTGAAGTATTTTTTATATTTCTGTGAAGTCTGTCATTGGTATTTTAATTAGGTTGCATTGAATCTCTAGATCGCTTTGGGTAATATGGACATTTTAATGTTAATTCTTCCCATCCATGAACATGGAAAATGCTTCCATTTATTTGAATCTTCCTTGATTTCTTTCTTCATTGTTCTATAGTTTTCTGAGTTCAGGTCTTTTACTTCCTTAGTTAAGTTTATTCCTAGGTACTTTATTTTTCTTGTTGCTATGGTAAATGGGAAATGTTTTCACGCTTTTATTTCTGATGTTTCATTTTTTTATTGTTGTTGTATTACATCCATTGTCTTTTTGCTCCCCTCTATCCCCCTCCCCACTCACCCATCCCCCCAAAAGTCAATCCCACCTGTTGTCCATGTCAATGATTCCTTCATACTAGGTTCTTATCTAAGCTGTTACCCTTCCCTGCCTCTGCCTCCACCCTCCCCCCAAATTCTTTCCCCCTGACCACTGAAGGCCTATTCACTGTATTCATATATTGGGTTCTGTTTTGCTTGTTGTAAGTTTTGTTCACTATTGTCCTGTAATGGACAATATGATCATATGATATTTGTCCTTCACTAACTAGCTTATTTCACTAAGCATAATACTCTCCAGTTCCATCCATGTTGTTGCAAAGGATACAAGTTCCTTCTTTCTTTCTGCTATATAGAATTCCATTGTGTAAATGTACCAAAGTTTTTTTATCCACTCATCCACTGATGGGCACTTAGGTTGTTTTCAGCACTTGGCTATTGTAAATAGTGCTGCTATGAACATAGGTGTACAAAGGTTCTTATGAATTGGTGTTTCAGGATTCTTTGGGTATAGTCCAAGTAGTGGAATTGCTGGATCAAAAGGCAGTTCAATTTTAGTTTTTTAAGGAAACCCCATATTGTTTTCCATTATTATTATTATTGGTGCAGTTCCATTATTATTATTATTATTTTAATCCATACTGTTTTCCATAGTGGCTGCACCAGGCTACATTCCCACCATCAGTGTACGAGAGTTCCCTTTGCCCCACATCCTTGCCAACACTTGTTGTTTGTTGATTTGCTGATGATTGCTGTTCTGACAGACGGGAGGTGGTATCTTATCGTGGTTTTAATTTGCATCTCTCTGATGACGAGTGATGTTGAGCATTCTTTCATATGCCTCTAGGCCCTTTGTATATCTTCCTCAGTGAGTTGTCTGTTCAGGTCCTTTGCCCATTTTTTAATTGGGCTGTCTGTCTCCCTGGTGTTGAGTTGCATTAGTTCTTTATATCTTTTGGAGATCAGACCCTTGTCTGAGGTATCATGGGCAATTATGTTTTCGCATACAGTTGGTTCCCTTTGAACTTTGCTGATATTTTCTTTAGCTGAACAGAAACTTTTCCACTTGATATAGTTCCATTTGTTGATTCGTTCTTTGATTTCCTTTGCCCTTGGTGAAGTATCAGTAAACATATTTTTGCGTAGGATATCCGAAAGTTTACTGCCTATATTTTTCTCCAGGATCTTTATGGTGGCACTGCTTATGTTTCAATCCTTTATCCATCTGGAGTTTATTCTGGTGTATGGTGTAAGTTGGTGGTCTAGTTTTATCTTTTTGCATGTTGCTGTCCAGTTCTCCCAACACCATTTGTTGAAGAGATTGTTTTCACTCCATTTTATGTTCCCTCCCCCTTGGTCAAATATTAGTTGACCATAGAGTCCTGGGTTAATTTCTGGGCTCTCTATTCTGTTCCATTGATCTATATGTCTATTCTTATGCCAGTACCATGCTGTTTTGATGACAGTAGCCTTGTAGTATTGTTTGAAGTCTGGGATTGTGATTCCTCCTACCTTGTTCTTCTTTCTCAAGATTGCAATGGCTATTCGTGGGAGTTTTTGGCTCCATATAAATTTTTGAAGTATTTTTTCTATTTCTGTGAAGTCTGTCATTGGTATTTTGATGGGGATTGCATTGAATCTGTAGATTGCTTTGGGTAGTATGGACATTTTAATGATGTTAATTCTTCCCATCCATGAACATGGTATATGCTTCCATTTATTTGTATCTTCCTTGATTTCTTTCTTCATTGTTCTTTAGTTTTCTGGGTACAGGTCTTTGACCTCCTTAGTTAAGTTGATTCCTAGGTACTTTATTTTTCTTGTTGCTATGATAAATGGGATTTGTTTTTTTGCTTCTATTTCTGTTGTTTCATTATTGGTATACAAAAATGCTTTTGATTTCTGTGTATTGACTTTATACCCAGCTATTTTGCTAAATTTGCTTATTAGGTTGAGTAAGTTTTGGGTGGAGCCCATCGGGTTTTGTATGTACACTATCATATCGTCTGCAAATAGTGACAGTTTGACTTCCTCCTTTCCAATTTGGATACCTTTGATTCCTTTTTCTTCTCTGATGGCTATAGCTGGAAATTCAAGACAATGTTGAATAGAAGTGGAGAAAGTGGACAGCCTCATTCCTGATCTTAGGGGGAAAGCTTTCAGTTTTTCTCTGTTAAGTATGATGTTGGTATCAGGTTTCTCATAGATGGCCTTTATAATGTTGAGGTATGGTCCCTCTATTCCCATTTTGCTGAGTGTTTTTATCATAAATGGTTGCTGCACTTTATCAAATGCTTTTTCAGCATCTATTGATATGATCATACAGTTTTTGTCTTCCAATTTGTTGATGCAGTGTATTACATTTATTGATTTATGAGTGTTGTACCATTCTTGCATCCCTTTGATGAAAGCCACTTGATCATGGTGTATTATCTTTGTAATATACTCCTGAATCCAATTGGCCAATGTTTTGTTGAGAATTTTAGCATCTATATTCATCAGAGTTAATGGTCCATAGCTTTTTTCCTTAATTGTGTCTTGCCCTGGTTTTGGGATTAGAATAATATTAGCCTCATAGAAAGAGTTCGGGAGTCTTCCCTCCTCCATAATTTTTTGGTATAGTTTGAAGAGGATAGGAGTTAGTTCTTTAAATGTTTGGTAAAGTTAACCTGTGAATCCATCTGGTCCAGGGCTTTTGTGCTTTGGGAGATTTTGGATTACTTTTTTAATTTCATTAGTTGTTATTGGACTATTCAGGCTTTCTGCTTCTTCTGGGTTCAGTTTTGGTAGATTATACATTTCCACTAATGTGTCCATTTCATGAAGGTTGTCATATTTATTGTCAAATAGTTGTTTGTAGTAATTTCTTACAATGTTTTGTATTTCTGAGGTATCCGTTGTGATTTCTCCTCTGTCAGTTCTGATTCTGTTTATTTGGGTTCTCTCTTTTTCTTGATGAGTCTGGATAAAAGCTTTTCAATTTTGTTTATTTTTTCAAAGAACTAGCTCCTGGACTTGTTGATTCTTCAAATGTAGTTTGAGTCTTAAGTTATTTAATTCTGCCCTGATCTTGATTTTCTTCCTTCTTCTTGTTCTGGGCTTTGTTTGGTGTTGCTTCTCTAGTTCTTGCATCTTTGTGGTTAGGTTGTTTTTATAAACTTCTTGTGACCTTTTTAGGTATGTCTGTATTGCTATAAATTTTTCTCTGAGTACTGTCTTATCTGTGTTCCATAGGTTTTTGGCTTTGTGTATTCATTGTCATTTGTTTTTAGAGATTTTTAAATTTTATCTTTGATCTCATTGTGTACCCATTCATTACTTAAAATCATGTTATTCAGTCTCCATGAGTTAGATATTTTTTTTTTTCCCCTTGGGGATTCGTTTAGAGTTTCTAGCCATTGTGATCTTAGAAGATGCTTGGTATGACTTCAATTTTCCTGTAATTTTGGAGTCTTTTCTTATGACCTACAATGTGGTCTATCTTAGAGAATGACCCATGTGCATTAGAAAAGGATGTGTATTTTTCTTCTTTGGGGTAAAATACTCTGTATATATGTTAGGTCCATTTACTCTAGAATGTTTTTCAATGCCACAGCATATTTGATGATTTTCTTTTTGGAAGATCTGTCAATTGTTGATAGGGGGTATTAGAATCCCCTACTATTAGTGTGTTGCTATTTATGTCCTTCTTCAAATCCCCCAAGATTTTCCTTATATATTTTGGAGTTCTACATTAGGTGTGTATATGTTTACCAGAGTTATTTCTTCCTGATAGATTGTTCCCTTAAATATTATGAAATGATCTTCTTTAATTCTTTTTATGGCCTTTATTGTAAAGTCTATTTTGTCTGAAATAAGTATTGCTATTTCAGTGTTTGTTCACATCCATTACCTTGATACATATTTTTCCATCTCTTCACTCTCAATTGTGTTGATCTTTTGTTCTGAGGTAGGATTTTTGAAGACAGCATATATGTGGGTCATGTTTTCTTATCCATTCAGCTACCCTATGTCTTTTAATTGGTGCAATTAATCCATTTACATTTAAGGTTATTATTGATTGATATTTATTCATTGCCATTTTCCCAATTTGCCCCTGTATTCCTCTTTGGCTCTCTCTGTTTCTTCATTTTATTTTTTAAAAAACAGATCCCTTAGTCTTTCTTGTAATCCTGGTTTGGTAGAGATTTATTCTTCTACACTTCTTTTGTCTGGGAAACTCCTTATTTCTCCTTCCATCTTGAATGAGAACCTTTCTGGGTAGAGTATTCTTGGTTACAGCCCTTTGTTTCCCTTTACTTGAAATACATTTTGCCATTTCCTTCTGGTTTGAATTGTTACTGTTGAATAATCATTTGATATCATTATTGGAGCTTCTTTATATGTTATTTGCTGTTCCTCTCTTGACGCTTTAAGGATTCTCTCTTTGCCTTTGAAATTTGCCATTTTAATTATAATGTGTATTGGAGTTGGTTTGTTTGGGTTGACCTTCATTGGAACCCTCTGTGCTCCTGAACTTGAGTAACGTTTTCACTCATCATGTTAGGGAACTTTTCTATCATTACTTTTTTTAAACATATTTTCCATTCCTTTTTTCTCTTCTCCTTCTGGTATCCCTTTGATATGGATGCTATTACATTTTATGTTGTCCTGCAGCTCTTTTTAAACCTCTTCATCCCTGTTTAGCATTTTAAATTCTCTTGTACTGTCTTCGAATATTTGTCTATGTTGTCCTCCTACTCCCTGATCAGGTCCTCTAATTCCTCCAGCCTACTCTTGATTCCTTCTTCAATTCAGAAATTGTATTCTTCATTTCCTCTTGGCTCTTTCTGATAGTTTCTAGGTCCTTTATGATGCTGGTATAAATCTCAGTAAGTTCCTTGTAACTTCCCTGGAGTTGTTTATAGGTGTCTTTGAGCCGGATGAGCTCATTGAGCTTCTTTATCATCATTCTTTTGAATTGCATATCTGATAGGTAGTGTGCCTCTGTTTCATTTAGTGATCTTTCTAGGGATTCTTCCTTTCCTTTTGGTGATGCACTGATTCTCCCCCCCCCCCACCCGCCCCCCATTTTGGGTGTCTGTTGTTGCTTGTTTTGTTTTCTTTGATTAATCTGCTTCGCTTCCCTGTCTTTGTGGAATACAGTTCTGTGTTAGGAGATTTGTGGAGTTCAGTGTTGCAGTATCCTAGATTTTCTCCACTTGCTGCCCTTGGGGTGGCCTTTATGTCTTTCACTTGGGCTGTTTGGTTCTATTCTGAGTGGGTTGTGTATGTTGCTCCTTTCCTTCCAGTTGGCTGATTGAGACACTCCTTCTATCCTTTCTCATACACTGTTTTTGAACTGCTTCTAAAACAGAACCACCAGTCCAGGCAAGATAACCATACCTTCAGAGATTACTTTCTCTTCTTCTCCTCTTTTCAACTGCCTATGAACATAACTATATACCCACACCCTTTAAGGTAACCCCCACTTTTAATTACACCTTAAGCTGCAACTGAGCCAATCTTAAAAGGGATGTAGATATATTAAGACTGTTGTATGGGGGGGAAATTATTAAGTTGACTAAAGTATAGATAGTTTTGAAGGTTGCTGAGGAGTAGCAAATGTAGCAGGTATATGAGAGAGAAAAATCAACTTAACTATTCTATAGAAATGAGGAGAGGGAGAAACAGAAACCCTCAAGAACGAGTGAACAGTGTAAGCCTATATATATAGTTGCTGCATCTACCTCCCTGATCACCCTTTATGATCCCTGATTGGTCCAGGTGGAGCCAGGACCTGTGGGCTTTTAGCAGGAAAAAAAAAAAAAAAAAAAGGAAAAGAAAAAATATAGAAAGGGTATAGGTGGCTGGGGAGGGGAGGGATACTTAGGTTGTAGACTGGGAATATGTTGTAGCCTGAGAGTGAATAGACTCTAAGTCAAGAGTAGGAGGAAGATCTTGTGTATTTAGGTGAATTGAGATAGGAGATGAGTAAGAATATGTGATTGGGATACACTATGGTATAAACAGTATTTACTTAAAATGCACTAATTGTGAGGCTTGGAAGTAACTTTTGAAAAGAATATGTTAGGGATTAATAGTTCATGTAGCTCTCAGTGTAACTCAGGTGCTTGAGATTAGCAGCAATCCATTTCCTGAGTTTCCCACTTTTTCTTGGTCAGGTCTCTGCAGTCTACAGTCTAGCTGTGTGGTCTTGGAGTGGCAGGGCCTATGGTTGTCACAGTCAGGGCTGATTCTGAGTATCAGCCCCGAGTAGGCTGGGCCTCCAATAGCCTAGCTGGGTTTCTGTGCTGCTGGTATATGGTGCCCTCCCTTCTCTCACTGTTTCCACATGAAGACCAGCAGCGTGCTTCTGTGGTGTCTATGGTTGCTCCTCCCCCTCCAGCTCCTGGAGGCAATTCCTGCCTGGAATGGGCACCTGGGTCCAATGCAGGGTGGCCTGCAACCTGGCTGGCTCCTGGGATGGCTGGCCCTACCTCCTCAGCTCTTGGGAGGACATAGCCTTTGTCCGCTAATAGTGCCTGGCTACACCAGGCGAAGGCTAACCCTCCAAGCAGTCCAGCTCTTTGAGGAGTTTTTCACCACTGCCCCTGTGATGTGTGCCTGGCTCCCCAGAGTGTCTGAAGTGTAACCCTTGTCATCTTCAATAGGCAGGACAGTTTCACCAGCTGCAAGTTCCTGGCTCGCAGTTTGGAGTTTCCATGGGAGCCTGCTGGCTGGTGTGGGTGCATGGGGCTGGGCCAACCCCTCACAGAGGTTCCAAGCTCCCCTTTCCCTGGTGGCACAGCAGCTCTGTTTTTGGCCCTCTCGTGGCTCTGGCTGGTACACTTCCTTGCTCCGCTGCCCCTGCTCCCTGCATGTTTCTTCTCTGCCTCTGGCCCAGTGAGGAGCTTCCTCACTCTCAGTCTCCAGAGCAAGGCTCTTACAGAGTCCCTACCCTGCAGGAGTTTGATTCCTTGTTCCCTCCAGTGTTTTCACTCGCTGCCCACACTTCACTGCTCAGATTTCTAGTCACCAGGCAAACTGAGCTGTCTTCAGTCAGAGACGCCCCTCTGGGTAGAGCCACCATTGCCCAGAGCTGACCTTGGCCCAGTGGCCGGTTTGGAACTGTCTCACCTGCTCTCTTGTAGGTCTCTGCTGCCTCTGGGCTATGCTCCCCTGAGTCTAGATGTTTGCTGCTCCAATTCTTAGGGATATGCAGACATCTCGTGCTCCCTATCCTATCCTCCAGCTGCTCAGGTACTTGTGAATACCATCAGCGCTGCTCTCTACTCTGTTGCCATCTTTCCTCCTCTGTAGCCATACATGTGCAAAAACTAAATGCTTTTCCCATAAGATCAGGTTGACCCTGATTTTATAAGGGTGTTCTCTCTTTCACTTCTGTTCAACATAATTTTGAAAATTATAGCCACAGAAATCAGATTAAAAAAGAAAAGGAATCAAAGGCATCCATATTGGAAAGTAGGAAGTAAAACTGTTTATTTGTAGAAGTCATGATAGTGTACATCTAAAACCCTATAGACCACACACACACATACACACACACAAACTAACTATGTGACCTAATCATTGAATTTGGAAAAATAGATTGATACAAAGCCAATGTCCAGAAATCAAAGGCATTTTTATTCACCAACAATGAAACATCAGAGATAGAAACTAGAAAAAAATTCCCTTTACTATAGCAACAAGAAAAATAAAGCATCTAATAATAAACTTAATCAAGGAGGCAAAAGACCTGTACTCAGAAACCACAGAACATTGAAGAAATCAAGGACTATATAAATAAATGGAAACATACATTGTATTCATGGGTGAGAAGAATTAACATCATTAAAAGGACCACACTACCCAAAGCAATTTATAGATTCAATGCAACCCTTATTAAAATACCAACGACATACTTCACAGATCTAGAACACTTACTTCAAAAAATTTTATGGAACCAAAATGACCCCAAATAGCCTCAGCAATCTTGAGAAAGAAGAACAAAGTATGAGGAATCACAACACTCAATATCAAACTATACTGCAAACCCATTGTAATCAAAACAGCCTGGTACTTGTATAGGAATAGACATATGGATCAATTGTAAAGAATAGAGAACCTAGAAATAAACCCAGGACTCTATGGTGAATTAATATTCAACAAAGGTGGAAAGGATATAAAATGGAGTGGCAAAAACCCCTTCAACAAGTGGTGGTGAGAAGCCTGGACAACGACATGTGAAAATATGAAACTAGACCACCATCTTACACAAAATTAGACTCTTAATGCTAAATCGAAGTGAAATCAGGCATAATTCATAGTAATGATAATCTGAAGTTTAGGTTAGAGTTGAGTTTAAAAAGATATATCATTTTATGTTAATGTAGACAGGCCAGGTACTGAGAATGACAACAGAAAGATATACAAAATAAATGAATGCAGTCATAAACATGGGGAATAGGAAATTAGCCAGGGAGGAGAAAATTTAGGAGGGGAACCAGATTGGGAGTAGGACTAGGAAAAAGCAGGCACATTCTTAATAGAAGTTAAATTGTGGGTAGGAGGTGGGCTTCTAGGCCAAAGAAGTCTGTCACTATAGCCAGGGGAAAGAAAGTATTTGTTGTGAGGTGGACCACTCAAAGCACCTGTAAGTTTGGGAAGTTAATTGGTCATTCTATGAAAAGCCCCAGTAGTTCCACACCTGAAACTAATATAAACTCAGGGCAACTAGGAAACTTCCTGCTCATCACTTGCTACTTGGGACTGTATTCTGGTGGTGCATTGGCATGTCCTCTCCATGGGCCATACTACCTTAGCAGTCACATGGCCCATGACCTTCACAAGGGAGTCTCTCTCTCTTTCCTGCCTCATGGAGCATCACCTGGTGCATTTGCACTCTGTGGCTCACAGCTCCAGACTTTGTGGCCCAAGGAGCCACATGGCCATTAGTGTCACTGCCTCCACATGTAGAATCCATGAGGGAACCTGAAGCAGGACAGCAGTTGGAAACAGACTAAGCTACCTGGATGATCCATTTGGCAGCTGCCTTTTGCTTGAACAGATGGCACTTAAATGGAGCAGGACTCTGGGTATGCCTACCTTTTGATTTGGTCTTGCTGAAGACAGCTGGGTTTTGCTGGTTTTTGAAAAGGTGAGATTTGAGGCAGGGGTTCCTCATTCTCCTAGATCATTCTGCATCCAAATAAAAACCTCTTTCTTTTCTCAGCAGCATTTTATCTACAGTTTGTCAAGCTCCCATTTTTGTTCAGTAACAGTATGAACTATTTTTCTCTAAGATTTCTCAGCCCTAATACCTGTAATGCACTTTCCATAGAAACTGTGGAGTTAACTGATTATAGGCTGCATTGATTATGTATTCTTCCTTGACAGAGGAATTCAGGTTACTCTTGGCTATGCTCTTGAATGGATGGATTCATTCATTCTGACCTTGTTATACCATTGATGTAACAGGAATACTGAGTTAGATGGTTCTTTATATATGCAAGCACAAACAAAGCACTTAGGGAAGGGGTGGCTGTGGTCATCAAGATTTGAAATGACAATGTTTGGTGTGATTTGTATAGCTGAAAAAAAAAAAAAAAAAAAAGCAAAGGGCAGACATAGGAGCACATTTTATCTAAAAGCCTTTCAATGAATAGTGAATAGTCTGGCTGCAAGCAGCTAGAGAAAGTAATTGATCTTTTCAGTGACTGCTGGTAGCAGTTCTGCTACTTTATGTCCTATTCCATGTGTAAATCAAATTAAAGTTTTCATGTTAGGCATCAGGCACATACAGATACAAACACAATGAACTTGTTTTAGTAATTTTACTGTTTCATCTCTTTCTATTTGCAAAAAGAAAAACCAGTATTTAAAAGAATATCAATATATACTTTTCCAGGGATTACTATACTAGCATATGCTAAACAGCCACTTAAAGTGTAGGGGGCGGGCAGGCTACTAGCTCATGCAACTAACATTAAGTAATATTATTTCAACTTTTGACAACCTTATGAGTATGTAGTCTCATTATCACTAAGTACAGGCAGGAAACTAAAGGCTCTCAGAGAATGCATGACTTGCCCAAGTCCTATGAATAAAATGATAGCATGTAAAACCTTAACACCTGTTTTACTGGCTTCACAATCCACTCTCTTGACCATAAAATAAGAGGTCTTCCATACAGTGAAGAAAATGTGCAGTGAAGAATTTTTCAAAGTTAAAGATACATTTAAAAAAATTCAACTGATATTTATTTAGATACTGTCACATGAAGGTTGTGCGCTGCATGCTAAGGAGATAAAATCATAGTTGTAATAATACCTAATAATTAAAGTGATAGATACTTTAATTCACTATCTCATTAAAATATTACAAATTTATGCCATAGTTGCTATTATTTTCCAAATTATTTTGTTTAAAAAAATGAAGATTAGATAGTTTTGGCCACTTGCTCAAGACCAATGTAGTGAGTGGTAGATGGTAAAGTTAAATCTCTGTAAGTCCATAACCAAAGATCTTACATTTCAAAATAACAAAATGAAAAATCAGGAAATGACACTACAAATACATGGAATATCTTGAAGATGGATGTAAATGACAGAATGGATTCCTTAGTCTGATTCAAAGAAGGTTGCATGATTGTTGTAAAATAAATAAATAAAACTATCAAAGGGTTTGAGTGCAATAACAATACATTGATAAAGTCTGTTTTACTTTTTTATGTTATCAGATCTTTATTAATATAGCTTAAATTGCTAATTCTCTGTTCAACAGTTGGTAGTCAATTTTTATACCTCTTTACCTCAACTAGACATCCATTTTACACAACTGTGTTAATTAAAACTCTTTCAGTTTGTAATATAAATCCCTTCAAACCAACTTAAAGAAAGCACAAAAGCCCTGGCTTGTGGCACAGAGGATGGGTGCTGGCCTGCAAACCCAAAGGTCACTGGTTTGATTCTCAGTCAAGTCATATAACTAGGTTGCAAGCCAGGTCTCCAGCCAGGTACATAGCTGGAGGCAGGTGAAAGGCAAACATACATTGTTGTTTCTTTCCCTTTTTTCCTTCCTCCCTACCCTTCTCTCTAAAAATAATCAATAAAATATTTTTAAAAATTAGTAAAAAATAATAAAGCACAAAAATCATCCAGGAATATGTTACTACATCAGGGAAATAGTCAATGGCTAGCTAGATCAGACAGCTCTACATTTAGATGTTCAAAGGGTGTCATAAAGATATGTTTCTCATTTGCTTCATTTCTCATTTCTGCTTTGCTTTACAGGTGATGGCAAAGATGATTCCCCAGGATCACCTGGTCACTAGTGTTTATGACCAAAATGAGATACTCTCCTTATTGCTGGGTTCATATGGAAGCATAGTAAAGGATTCTGCTTTGCGTAATATGCCCATCACTGGTCTAGTCTTTAGTCAAGGGGAACTTTTATTGGTAGGTAGAGGAAGAACTCATTAGAGTTAGAACAGATAGTTCTCCAAGGAAAAGACAAGTTCCATTCCCTCACAATTAGCAGTGAAAATACCAAACTAAACCAAACCAAACAAAAAAAAGTGGATATCCTTATTAGCAATGTGAATTCTTGTATGATCTGAGGTTAATTCAAAGAGCAACAACCAAAATATTTTTTACATGTCTTCCTAAATGGCCTTTACTGGAACCAGGAATTTCATTTAGGATAAGGCAGTGAAGGCTCTTTTTAAAATGACAAAAATGTTATACAAAAAGGTAGACATATTAATCCATTATCCCCCATTAACAGTTTATTAGGAAAAGAGCCTTTCTGATTGTCTATTATATTTCTTAGTTGTGCTCAGGACAGGCTCTGAGTAATACATGTTTCTGAAATAACGGATTCAGTTAATATCAATGAAAGAAACAAAATAAATTGACCTTTGAGGAGAGTAATCTTGCACTAAGAACTCAATAGAAGATGATAAATTCAGAAAGCTTGACTGAAATTAATCCCTGACTTATTAGGATGGCCTCAAGGAGGAAGGAGTATCTGGTCACTGGAGGTAATAATGATGGCCACTTAGCATTCAGTTCCACATACCTGGCACTATGCTAGGAGAGTTACCTATATCTTACCTAATCTGCTCAAGAAAGCTGCAAGTCATAGGCTTTTATTATTCCCATTTTCTGATGAAAGAAATTAATTTATTCAAGGGCATATGATATTTAGTTGTAAGGTGGAATGAACACTACTTAACTTGAGAAGTATGTTGACACTCTCAGGCTCTATACCAGCACAGCTGCTCCATAAGATAAAGATCCAGTGAGTGAGAATTTACATACATGACATCTTGAGGAACATGAGTTCTCAGGGGATTTTAGAAATGATTTGTGGGAGGGAGTCAGTCATTATTTGCATGGCATGTGGCTCTCTCAACATTCTTTCCTGCCCACTCCTCCTGTTATTGCTTCTATGTGTTGGCCACTTCTCTATAGAAATATTTCCTGAACGGGAGAAGATTATACAGCTATCAGGAAAAAAGCATTAAGAAAATCACCAGAATCTTGTCACTAATGCCAGGGGAGGCTCAAGACAATCTAATAACTATACTTGTCTTTGCTGAGGCACTCATGGTGGTCCCAACACTACAACGAAGCCCTTCAATGACAATAATGATAGGACAAACTACTAACCCTGCAAGTGAAAGTGTAACCACGACCACAGGGAACCTGCCTGCCAGTTAAGTGGGAAAGCTCTATTTAGACTGCACCCTATTCCCTGGATATCTACATTACCAGTACTCAGGTTAGGAAGAACAGTTTTTTAAAGAAAAGGTATCTCTTTTTTTTTTTTTTTTTTTAAGATTTATTTTCTTCTGAGTTCTGGTAAGATGGCAGAGTAGTAAGTGGAGCTACACCAATCTCCTCCCAGGTCTCATCTAGAATTACTTTTTTGGAGAAGTCAACTGGAATTACTAACAGAACATCAGCTGGAAAGAGGTCCTATAACGATGGACAGAACAGAAGAGGATGCTTCATCACAACATGATTGGTAGGAATCACAGAAATGAGAGAGAGTTGGATAGGCCTCCAGCAGAGACAGCAGCCAAAGGAACGGAGCCAGGGGCTTTACCTGAGAAGGGTGGGTTCTGGTCCCCCAGTTGGGTTTCCCAGCCTACAGCAACATGGCAGAGAGTAGAGCAGCATCCAGCTAACAAGGGCTGAAAGCTCTGGAGTTTGCTGGCCTGAGAGAATACTGGATACAGAATTACTAGGATGACCAGAGTGAAAATACATTGACGTCCACCTACCCTGGGCTCCAGGAGAGGCAGAGAGGACTGAAGACACTTGGGGATAATGTGTGGTGGTGGCTTGGAGGAGAGAAGTGGGGAAGCAGCTGTGGGGATCCCAACGCTAATTCATTGCCCACACTTCCAACAGAGTGCACTGCACCAAGCAGCTTCTGTAGGAGGGTCCACATAACCCTGCCAAATGGAAGCAATCTGTCCCGCCCAGCAGTGCTGAGCCTGGCACCTGATCAAAATTCTTTGACTTACATCTAAAGAAATCTCTCAATTCCTGCCATGTCTGAGCATAGATACAATAGTTGGCACGTGGAGAGGTATTTCTCAACAGCAACACTTGGGCCTAGGGGCTGATAACAACCTCTCTGACTTACAGCTGGGTCAGACAGTCAGACCCAAACAATGGATTTATTGGTTCACAACTAAGTTAGTTGTTCCCACCCATTGGCCTCTGGGCATGGCTGCTGATCACAAACTGATTGGATTACAATGGAATATTTCAGCCTAGCCCAGTGGCCCTTTAGCCTGGCAGCTGATCACAGATTCATTGATTTACATCTGAATCTGTTCCACCAGACAGCACCTGAACTGGTGGTTGATCAATTGGATTACAATTTAACCTCTCTGTCTAGCCCAGCAGGGCCTGAGTTTGGAAGATGAATTATCAATTTACAACTGAATTGGTCTGTCACCCCAAGTAGCTTCTGGTGGTGAACCACAAACCAAACCAATAATATTACAACTAACTCAATCCTTTAAGCCTTGCAGCTGATCACAGTCTGATTGGATTACAACAAAACCTAAAAATGGGGAGAAAAAGAAGCAGTCTATCACCAAAAGGAAAAGAAGAATCACCAGAAAAATTACTAAATGAAACAAAGGCAAGCTAACTATCAGATATGGAATTCAAAATAATGATGATAGAGAAGCTCAATGAGCTCAGCCAGCTCAAAGAAAATGAAAAACAACTGCAGGGGAACCACAAAAAACTGCAAGGAAACAATAAAGAACTCCAGGGAAGCTACAAGGAACTTACTGAGAACTAGCTAGCATTAAAAAGGACATAGAAACTTTCAGTAAGAGCCAGGAGGAAATGAAGAATGCAATTTCTGAATTCAAGAATGTAGTAGAAGAAATCAAGAGCAGGCTAAAGGAAGTAGAGGATCAGATCAGTAGGCTGGAGGACAATGTAATAAAATATTCTAAGATGGTGCAACAGAATGAAAGAAAAGGTTAAAAAAAATGAAGAAGTTTTTTAAGAAAGCTGCAGGACAACATGAAACACAATGATATCTGTATCATAGGGATACCAGAAGGAGAAGACAAACAAGGAATGGAAAATATGTTTAAAAAATGATAGAAAATTTCCCTAACATGATGAGTGAAAATATTACTCAAGTTCAAGAAGCGCAGAGGGTTGCAATGAGGATAAATCCAAACAGACCCACTCCAAGACACATTGTAATTAAAATGTCAAATTTCAAAGGTAAATGGAGGATACTAAAAGCATCAAGAGAGAAACAGCAAATAACATATAAGCGGGCTCCAATAAGGTTATCAAATTATTATTCAACAGAAACAATGCAAGCCAGAATGGAACGGCAAAAAATATTCCAAGTAATGGGAAACAAAGGCTTGTAACCAAGAATACTCTACCCAGCAAGGCTTTCATTCAAAATGGAAGGAGAAATAAGGAGTTTCCCAGATAAAAAAAAAAAAAAAAAGCTTAAAACAATATATCTCTACCAAACCAGCATTGCAAGAAATGCTAAAGGTTCTGCTTTTTAAAAATGAAGAGAGGGATAGAGAGGAACACAGATACAAAGTGGGAAAATGGTAATAAATTAGTATCAATCAATAATAATCTTAAATATAAATGGATAAAATGTGCTAATCAAAAGATATAGGGTTACTGAATGGATAAGAAAACATGACCCACATATATATTGTCTTAAAGAGACACAGTTCAGAACAAAAGATCAACACAGATTGAAAGTGAAGGGATGGAAAAAATATATATTAAGCAAATGGAAATGAAAAGAAGGCTGCAGTAACAATACTTATTTCAGACAAAATACATTTTACATTGATGTACATAAAAAGAGACAAAGAAGAACATTTCATAATACTTAAGAGAACAATCCATCAAGAAGAAATAACTCTGGTAAACATATACACACTCAATGTAAGAGCTCCAAAATATATAAGGAACATCTTGGAGAACTTCAAGAAGGATATAGACAGCAAAACACTCATATTTGGGGATTTTAATACCCCAATATCAACAATGGACAGATCTTCCAAACAAAAAATCCCCAAAGATGTTGTGACATTGAACAACACTCTACAGGAAATGGACCTAACTGATATATACAGAACCTGTCACCCCAAAGAAGCAAAATACATGTTCTTTTCAAATGCACATGAAAGTTTCTCAAAAATAGACCATATGGTAGGTAACAAGACAAGCCTCCACAAATATAGAAAAATTGAAATCATACCAGAACAATATGGATTGAAACTAGAAACCAACATCAAGGGAAAAAAAAAAAAAAAAAAAACTCTAACTCATGGATATGGAATAACACACATTTAAGTAATGAATGGGTTAACAATGAGATCTAAGATGAAGTCAAAAAGTTTCTGGAAACAAATGACAATGAATACACAACAGTCCAAAACTTATGGGTCACAACAAAGGCAGCCCTCAGGGGGAAATTCATAGCAATACAGGCCTACCAAAAAAGGATAGAAGAAACTTATACAAACAACCTAACCATATAGCTGAAAGAACTAGAGCAATAACAACGAACAAAGCCCAGAGAAAGTAGAAGAAAGGACATGATCAAGATCACAGCAGAATTAAATAACTTAGAGACTCAAACTACAATTCAAAGAATCAATCAGTCCAGGAGCGGGTTCTGTGAAAAAAAAATAAACAAAATTGGCAAGATTTTATCCAGACTCATCAAGAAATAGAGAGGACCCAAATAAACAGAATCAGAACTGACAGATGAGAAATCACAACTGATACTTCAGAAATACAAAAGATTGTAACAAATTATTACAAATAACCATATGACAAGAATTATGACAACCTGCATGAAATGGACACATTTCTGGAAATGTATAATCTACCAAATCTGAACCCAGAAGAAGAAGAAAGCCTGAATAGGCCAATAACAACTAATGAAAATAAGAAGTAATCCAAAATCTCCCAAAGCAAAAGAGCCCCAGATCAGATGGAAACATCGGTGTATTCTACCAAACATTTAAATAAGAACTAACTCCTACACTTCTCAACCTATACCAAAAAATACAGGAAGAGGAAAGACTCCCAGACTCTTTCTATGAGGCCAATATTATTTTAATCCCAAAACCAGGTCAAGACAAAAGTAACAAAGAAAGCTACAGGCTAATATCTCTGATGAACATAGGTGCTAAGATTCTCAACAAAATATTGGCCATGCGGATTCAGCAGTACATTACAAAGATCATACACCAAGATCGAGTGGTTTTCATCCCAGGGATTCAAGGATGGTACAACATTCATAAGTCAATAAATGTAATACACTACATCAACAAATTGAAAGACAAAAACCATATGATCATATCAACAGATGCTTAAAAAGCATTTTATAAAGTACACAACCATTTATGAAAAAATCCTTCAGCAAAATGGGAATACAGGGAGCATACCACAACATCATAAAGGGCATATATGAGAAACCTGAAGCCAACATCATACTTAACAGACAAAAAATAAAAGGTTTCTCCCTAAGATCAGGAATGAGACAAGGCTGTCCACTTTCTCCACTTCCGTTCAGCATTGTCTTGGAAGTACTAGCCATAACCATCAGAGAAGAAATAGGAATCAAAATTACCAAATTGAAAAGGAGGAAGTCAAACTGTCATTATTTGCACATGATATGATACATACAAAACCCAATAGACAACCAAAAAATTACTTGACCTAATAAGCAAATTAAGCAAAATAGCTGGATATAAACTCAATATCCAGAAAAATCAAGAGCATTTTTGTATACCAATAATGAAAAATCAGAAATAGATGTGAGAAAAGAAATCCCACTTACCATAGCAACAAGAAAAATAAAATACCTGGGAATAAAGTTAACCAAGTAGGTAAAAGACCTGTACTCAGAAAACTACAGAACACTGAAGAAAGAAATAAAGGAAGACACAAATAAATGTAAGCATATGCCATATTCATGGATGTGAAGAATTATCATTTTTAAAATGCCCATACTATCCAAAGCAACCTATGACTCAATGCAATCCCAATTAAAATACTAATGACAGACTTCACAGAAATAGAAATAATACCTCAAAAATGTATATGGAGCCAGAGGAGCAAAAAGGGGATGGATGTAATACAACAACAATACAATTAAAAAAAAAGTTATATGGAGCCAAAAACGACCATGAATAGCAACATCAATCTTGAGAAAGGAGAACAAGGTATGAGGAATCACAATACTGGACTTCAAACAATACTACAAGGCTACTATCATCCAAACAGCCTGGTACTGGCAAAAGAATAGACATATAGATCAATGGAACAAAATAGAGAGCACAGAAATTAAACCAGGACCCTATGGTCAACTATTATTAGACAAAGGAGAAAGGAACATAAAATGGAGTAAAAACAGTCTCTATAACAAATGGTGTTGGGAGAACTGGACAGCAAAATGTAAAAAGATAAAACAAGACCACCAACTTACACCATACATGAAAATAAACTCAAGATGGATAAAGGATTTAAACATAAGCAGTTCCACCAGAAAGGTCCTGGAGAAAAATATAGGCAGTAAACGTTCGGATATCCTATGAAAAATTTGTTTACTGATACTTCACCAAAGGCAAAGGAAATCAAAGAACAAATCAACAAATGGGACTATATCAAATGGAAAAGTTTCTGTTCAGCTCAAGAAAATATCAGCAAAATTCAAAGGGAACCAACTGTATGGGAAAACATAATTGCCAATGATACCTCAGACAAGGGTCTGATCTCCAAAATATATAAAGAACTATGTGACTCAACACCAGGGAGACAGACAGCCCAATTAAAAAATGGGCAAAGGACCTGAACAGACAACTCACTGAGGAAGATATACAAAGGGCCCAGAGGCATATGAAAGAATGCTCAACATCACTAGTCATCAGAGAGATGCAAATTAAAACCACAATAAGATACCACCTACGGAGCTCCAAGATGGCGACAGAGTAGAGAGCAGTGCTGATGGTGTTCTCGAGTACCAAAGCAGCTAGAGGACAGGAAAAGGAGCGTGAGACGGCTTCAGGACCCTAGGGATTGGAATGGGCAGCATCTGGACACAGGAGAGCAGAGCCCAGAGACAGAGGAGGCCAGCAGGAGAGTAGGTGAGGCGTTCCTGACCGACCGGCCGGCGGGCCGAGGTCGGCTCCGGGCAGGGGCGGCTCTGCCCTGAGGGGCGCGTTTGACTGGGGCCAGTTCCGGGCCCGCTGGTGACTGGAAGTCTCAACAGAGAAGTGCAGGCAGCAAGGGCGAACACTGTAGGGAACGCGGAATTGAACTCTTGCAGGGGAGGGACTGTGAGAGACTTGCTCCGGCAACGGGGAGAGGAGGCTCCGCGCGCGGGGCTGGAGGCGGAGAAGAGGAGTCCTGCGGGAAGCCAGAGCGGGGGACCGGGAAGTGCACCAGCAGAGCTGCAAGAGGGCCGAAAACGGAGCTGCTGGGCCACCGGGGAAACAGCAGCTGGAGGCCCCTGCGAGGGGGTAGGCCCGGCCCTGCGCAACCACACAGGCCCCCAGGCTATGCGGGAAACAAAGCGGCGAACCGGGGAGCCAGGAACTAGTGGCGGGAGTAACTGACCCGCCATTGCCTGAGACAAAGGCCGCACCGCCCACACCTGGGAGGGGCTCATCACAGAGGCCGTTTAAAGGACTCTGGGGAGAGCTGATTGGCTTGGAGGCGTGGTGCTCGCCACGGAAGGGCGGGACAGTGTAGGCGGACCCGGACAGTGTTGACTGACAGGTCCGGCCTCCTCCCGGAACTGCGGGGGTGGAACCAGTCCTCACAGGGACCAGCGAAATTGCGGGCTGCCCTGCAGAAGTGCTGGGAGCCAGTCCTGGGCAGGAACAACCGCCAGGAGTGGGAGGGGGCACCCTGCGGGCTCCAGAACACTGGTAGCTCTAAAACCCAGCCAGGCTGCTGAAGGTCCAGCCTACCTGGGGGCGGACACTCAGAATCAGCCCTACTGCGACAATCAGAGGCCCTGCCACACGCCAAGACCGGCTAGAATATAGACTATAGACTGTAAAGTCCTGACCAAGAAAAAGAGGCAGCATAAGGAAAGGGATTGCTGCCAATCTCAAGCACCTGAATTATACCGAGAGCAATATGAACTATTAAGCCCCAACATATCCTTTGCAAAAGTTACTACTCACATATTCTTAATCCCCCCTATACCTCAATTCACCTAAATACCCAAGACCCTCCCCTACTCTCGAATTAAAGTCTATTCACTCTGTGGCTATAACGCATTCCCAGTCCTCAATCTAAGTATTTCTCCCTTCCCCAGCCTTTCTAAACCCATTCTTTATTCTTTTCTTCCTTCCTCTTTTTTTCTTTTAATTTTTCTTTTCCTTTTCTTCCTGGTAAAGCCTACAGATTCTGGCTCCACCTGGACCAATCAGAAATCATAAAGGGGGAACACACAGCTAAAA
>PVIW01010051.1:0-47154 GCA_004026585.1 Noctilio leporinus
ATTGTGTTCTATGTAAAAAAAAAAAAAAAAAAAAAAAAAGGAATAATAGAGCAGTGGGTAACCACATGGCATGCTTTCTCATGGCCTTACACTTGCACAGCTGAAGGTGCTTATACCATTAGTGTGAGTTTATTTTAACATGTAAAGAAGGCACTTTTCTATAAGTAGAAATAGAGATGATAATAGGAAATGAAAGGAGAAAATAGTAACATGTACATTGAGGGCTGGGAGGAAAGAATCCATGGTGGGTATTTGCTAATGACATTATCAGAAGGCAAGTTATTTTCAATGAAAATGTCCTTGCCCGTATGCTGAAATGGCATGTGATCCTGGACAGTCGACATTGTTTCTCCCAGATCTGCCAGCAGCAGCTGTTATTGCTATTCACGCAGGAGCAGCATCAGACTTAGGTTTAGCTGTTGTATCATCCATGGGCGGATTTTGCTCTTCAGGGAGGCTGTGAGACTGCAGTTATATTTTGGACACTTTTTCTCATTCTAGACAAATAATCTCTCCAGAATGTGAATGAGTGACATACACTTTGATCCATATGGAATGACCCTCTGCCAGAGGTCAGGGATTGATTTTCTTTGCAGTTACTGGCACATCCTGAATAGGCTGAGAAACAGGTTACCTTTCTATTTCCCTGGGCTATGAGTAGGGTAGGTTTAATGTGAAGAAGCCTAAAATTATTACTCTTTTTGGCAATTTAACAATTTATAATTGCTTTTGTAAATCAGACTTCTTAAAAATCAAAATAAAATCAACAGTGTAAAATATATAAATAAACATATTTTTCCCTCTTTTCCCTAATGGGAGGAGACCCATAGGTGTTTTTTTTTCGGGCCACAGGTTCTCCTGGTAGTGTTCAGAGACACCTTCCCAAGTTGTTTATCAGGGTGGGTTCTGAAAGGAAGAATTAAGCTCTGGAGATGGGTGAGAGCATTGTTACTCCAGGAACACTATGTCCTGTGTACCCAGGGTTCTTGGTGTCAATGTTTTGGTGTCAATGTTTTGAGCATTGTAAGACTGATTATACACTAAGACAATAATTATGCAACATTATAAAATTTAGCACAAAAATATGTGAAATGTGTGTGGATTGCTTTAAATGTTTTCTGTTATACTAATATACTTTATTAAGTATTAAATAGTAACAGCATAATATAATGAAAAATTGGTAATGTATATAGAACCACATAATAATCACTGGACTTTCCAGCCTAAGAACTTGATCTTCATGATTGCTTTTGAAGCCCTCCGTGTGACTTCTGCTGATTACATCTCTTTCTGTTACACTCCTGATGATGAATATTAAGTTCTGTGTTTTATTATCATTTTACTATCTTTGTCCTTTATTTTAAAATAGTTTAATATGTAAGTTTGCTCATTTCGCAGGTTTTTAAATGTTATATAAAATAGAATTCATCATGTTTTTTCTAAGTTTCTTTTTTCTTTTAATATTTGCAGCCTTGGAGTATGGGGACTGACTATAATCAACTGAACTACCAAGCCAGGGCCCCATATTTACGGTTATGGTTGTCCATTGAGAGGGTGCATCACATTCACTGCTGGTGGAGATAAGATGCACAGAAGCAACAGACAGGGGTTGTTTAGGGCAAACATAAGCCTTTTACTTTTTTTTTAAAGGTTTTATTTATTATTTTTAGAGAGAGGGAAAGGGAGGGAGGAAGAGAGGGAGAGAGACATCAATGTTTCACCTGCCTCCAGCTGTGGACCTGGCTGGAGACCTGGCTTGCAACCTGGTTATGTGCCCTGGCTGGGAATCGAACCAGCAACCTTTGGGTTTGTAGGCTGGCACCTTACCACTGAGTTACCAACCAGAGCTAGCCTTTTACTTTTAAAGAAGTTATAGGACTAGGGTGTGACTACCCAAGGTGACCTGCCCAATTAGGAATTTATGGTCAGGTCGCTGTAAGGTTACTTTTCAAAGAACATGTAGGTTGCCTCTTTACTTTGTCATTCCTTTTCTTGTGCACAAACTTTTTTATTTGATGTAGTCCTACAGGTTGCAAGCCAGTTCTCCAGCCATATCCATAGCTGGAGGCAGGTGAAAGGCAGCCATACATTGATGTCTCTCTCCCTCTCTGCCTCTCTCTAAAAGTAGCAAATACAATCTTCAAAAACAAAAAACAAAAAACCCTTGTGTTTAGGCATCTTTTTTTCCCATTTTTTTCTAGGGGTTTTATGATTTCAGGTATTAATTTAAGGTTGTAATTCATTTCAATTTTTTGAAAGAGGTGTAAAGATAGAGGTCTACTGTCATTCTTATACTTGGAAATATGCAATTATTTCCAGCATCATTTGTTGAAGAGATTGTTTTTTATCCATTGAGTATTCTTTGCTAACTTGCAAATATTAGTTGACTATATATGCTTGGGTTTTTGCTCTTGTTTTGTTTTTTTATTTTTACAATGTTATGTATTTATTTTTAGAGAGAGGGGAAAGTAGGGAGCAAGAGAGGAAGAGAAGCATCAGTGTATGTTTACCTCCCATACGTCTCCAACTGGGATGTAGCCTGCAATCCAGGCATGTGCCCTGACTGGGAATCAAACCAGCAACCCTTTGATTCAAAGACCAATGGTCAATTCACTGAGCCACACCAGCCAGGGCTACACTTGGGTTTATTTATGGGCTCTCAAATATTTGTATGTTTTATGCAAGTAAACTCTTTTGATTACTGTAGATTTACCATATAGCTAGAAATCTGGAATTGTGAGGCCTCCTGCTTTGTTCATTTTGGCTATTTTAGGATTTTAGATATGTTTTTGAGCCCTGGCTGGTGTTGCTCAACCATGTGTTGAGCAGCGCATGGTTCAATTCTCAGGTCCCCAGGGAGACGTGCTCAGGGAGCACGTCATGTTTCTCTCCCTCTCTTTCTCTCTCCCTTCCTCTCTAAAAAATTAACTAATTAAATCTCTAGAAAATCATTCTAGAGAGAGAAGGAAGAATCTTTTTAAAAAATAATAGCCATTGGAATCTTCATGAGAATGCGTTCGACTAATAGATACATGGCTTTTGGTAGTATGGACATTTTTTTAAAAAATATTTTATTTTGTTTGTTTTTAGAGAGAGGGGAAGAGAGGGAGGAAGGGAGAAAATTGTGGGTTGGTTGCCTCATGAATGTTTCCAACTGGGGACCTGGCCTAAAACCTAGGCCCTGACTAAGAATCAAACCAACAACATCTCACTGAGTGTGAGGATGCCCAACCAATACCAGGAGTATTGACATTTTAACAATGTAATTCTTCCAATTCATGAACACAGTATTGTAACAGTGAAGAGCTTGGTCTCACTCCAACTTGTCCAAGCCTGCTTTGCTCCACAGGCCTATAGGTGAATATGTCATTGCACAGAGGCATGCTGATCCTTAGAGGAATTCTGCTTGAGGCTGCAGTTTTACAAAAGCAGCCTCTTCCCAGAAAGGGCCCCTCCCAAGGAGATAAGGGAAGTATGTGTCCTTTAACCAAGATTTGCAAGAACCTCCTGACCTGCATTCAAACCAGTTAAGGTCAAAAGAAGCACAATGTTCCTGAAACCCCTGCTGGTGCCCAGAGCTCTTTGGGTCATCAATTACTTGTCTTTCTAGTTTTCCCTTTAGCTTTTCATAAAAGAAACCTGAACTCTGTACTTTTAAAAATGGATTGGAGGCACCATTCAATCTTTCACCTTCTCCGTTGGCACCTTCTGGATCAATAAACATTTTCTTACTCCAAACTTGGTCATTTTGAGTTTTGCCCTTTCAAAGAATCAGGCACAAGGACTTGGAACTAGTAACAAGAATCTTTCTACTTATTTGTTAGATTAGATTTTTTAATAATATTCTGAAGAGATTGACCTCATGGCATATGGGTCATGTTGTATGCAAGTATCCTCCAGTGTTGGGTATTTTCAGGACCATTTTGAAATTCACCTCTACCTTTGTCCCAACTTTCAAACTCACTTGAGGTTTCACAAGAGGCCAGAATCAGCGCTGCTGCTTGTGGTTTTTAACTTTCAGGTACTGGTTTTTTTCTACAAATTGGGTCTCCTAGGTTTAGAACATAATGACTACACTTGAGAATCACATAGCACCTGAGACATGCCAGTGATTGGAGCCTAGTCCCAAGGATTCTGAATTCATTGTTCTAATCCCAGGGACTGGCATAACTAAGAGCTCCATAGGCAGCAAGGATTCAACCCACTGAACCGCACCAGCCAGGGGAGAATCTACTGTAACCTTTTACAAGAGAGAAAGAAACGTTGCTGGTCAATAGCTCTCCTTTTAAGTAAAATTATCTGACACAATATATTTAACAAATTAAATTATTCAAACATATTACCACAAATATATTTAACCACATTACCACAAATACATTTAAATAGCATAGTTCCCTGATCCAAATATATTCAGCTGTTTTTATTTTTAAAATATTTTATTTATTATTTTTAGAGAAAGAGGAAGGGAAAAAGGCAGAGAAGGAGAGAGACATCAATGTATGGTTGCCTTTCACCTACCTCCAGCCACAGACCTGTCTGGAGACCTGACTTGCAACCTGGCTTTGTGCCCTGTCTTGGGGATTGAACCAGAGACAGTTGGGTTCACAGGCTGGCACGTTATCCATTGTGCCACCAGCCAGGCCTCAACTGTTTTTTAAGAAAGGAAAAAAGACTTTTCTAAAGTTGCATGATTTTTTGAGAAGTGAGAAAGCAGAAAATGACTTTTGCAAGGAATATATACCCTCAGTGCTTTTCACACAAGGTATGAATTCCAGCCTCAGGGAACAGGGGTATGGGGCGGGACACAAGGTTTTGCTTATTCATGGTTAAAATAGGTATTTCTGAACTCATTCTAATGTATAGAATTCAATGATTTATCTTAATATATTTTTATTACCTATTCTTGGGTGATTATTTCAGTGGTTTGAATTATTTTTAATTTTAATGTATTTAAAGGTAAAAGTGTTCTACATATTGACCAATTTGACATGTGATGGTATTTTATTCTAAGTTCAGAATTATCCTCTCTTAAAAAACATTAACATTCCACAAAGGGTGAATATTAAATTTTTCATTTTGTGAAAAAGGAAAGGAAATATATCTGACTTTTTAAAGGATGCATAAGGAATTCAAAGGAGGAAAGATAGTCAGCTGGAACAACTTGATGTCCAAATGAGCTTTGACTAACTTCACAGCTAAAACAAAAATTAATTGAAATGGAACAGAGAATGTAAAACAATAAAGTGTTTATTAAAAACAACCTGAAGCCCTGGCTGGTGGCACAGTGGATAAGGAGTCGGTCTGCGAACCAAAAGGTCACTGGTTCGATTCATAGCCAGGGCACATAACCAGGTTGCAAGCCAGGTCTCCAGCCAGGTCTGTAGCTGGAGGCAGGTGAAAGGCAACCGTACATCGTTCTTTCTCTCCCTCTCTGCCTCTCTGCCTTCCCCTCCCTCTGAATCTAATAAATAAAATATTAAAAATAAATAAATAACAAGAATTGGAGAAATATCCTTTGTGCTGGGGCTAGATAGTAATTTTTATGCTTGACAACAAAATCATAATCCACAAAAGTAAACAGATTTCTAAAATTATATTTCTTCAAAATCAAACACTTTGCCCTTGAAAAGGCCGATAAACAATGAAAACACAAATTGCAGACTCGGGAAAATAATTTGTTTACCATATATGTGGCAACCAACTTCTATGTAGCATACATAAAGAAGTAACAGTGAAAAATAGAAACCAAGCTACCTAATTAGAAAATAGGCAAATGACATGAAGAGACATTTTACTAAATATGATACCCAGGTATTAGCTAAGCATAGGACAGTACCTTCAATATCATCAGCTATTAGAGAAATGCACATTGAAACGATGATGTGATATTACTATACATTTATCAGACTGGCTAAAATAAAAATAGTGACAACACCAAATGCTGGAAAGGAAGAGAATATGGAAGTTCCATGCAAAACTACTTATTTGCAAAATGTACTGGTCAGCAATTGAACTCTTGGTCATTTATCCTAGAACTATAAAATTAGTTTATGTTCATACAAAAGTATCCCTAACCTGGAAACAACTCAAACATCCTTCAGTGGGTGAATGAATAGTCAAACAAACCACCGTGTATCTATGCCATGAAATATTACTCAGCAATAAAAAGGAACAAACAATAAATACATACAAAACTTGAATGGCTCACAAGGCAATTGTGGTGAGTTTGAAAAGTCAATTCTGAAAGGTTTCTATGGCACGATTCTATATATTAAAAATTCTTGAACACTGGCTGAGTAGGACAATTGGTTAGAGCACTCAATCTCAGGACACATACAAGAATCAATCAATGAATCTGTAAATAAGTGAAACAACAAATTGATCATGCTCTGTCCCTTCCTCTCTTAAAACCACTCAATAAAAAATTTCTTGAAGTCCTGGCTGGTAGCACAGTGGATAAGGTGCCGGCCTGGGAACCCAAAGGTCGCAGGTTCGATTCCCCAGCCAGGGCACATAACCAGGTTGCAAACCAGGTCTCCAATCAGGTCTGTGGCTGGAGGCAGGTGAAAGTCAACCATACATTGATGTCTCTCTCCCTCCCTCTCTTTGTAAAAAAAAAAAAAAAAAAAAAAAAAAAAATTTCTTGAAATGCCAAAATCATAGAGATAGATTAATGGTTGGCAGAGGTTAGTGATAGAAAGAATGAGAGTTGGCTGTGGCTATAAAGGATAGAACAAGGGATCTTTGTAATGGAATATTATGAATCCTGATTGCGTTGGTGGTTCTGTGAATTCACACACATATTAAAAGCACACAAACACACATACAAATGAGTACATGGAACACTTGTGAAATCTGAATAACACCTGTCAATTGTATCAACGTCAACATGTGGGTTGTCATAATGTCCCATAGTTATACATAATGCTACCATTGAAGGAAAATGAGTGAAGACCGTAAGTTCCATGTCTGTATTAAAGCTTATAACTTATGAATCTCCAATTACCTCACAATAAGATAAATAAATAAATAAACACAAAACAGTAATGCCCGGTTCCAACCTACAAAATATTCAGAGAACATACAATTGCATAAAGTTAAATTATTGAACCATTTACTCAATCTAGATATTTCTCAATGTCTCTATTGCTAGAAGGTACGTCCATGTACAATTGTAATTGTTTTAATGTGGTTAACAGGTTCATAGAAACTGCAACTTCAAGTGAATCAACATTTAACAAAACAATTTGCCATAGGCTAACCTATAGAAACAAAAGAGTTCCTAAAGTATATTTCTGGTCACAAAAATATCACCGAACTTCAAAAGGAAGACCCCCAAACTCTCCTAATCTAAAAATCTGAAATAACTGTGAGCTGTACACCCATTTAAGAAAGGTGAAGAAGAACAAGATAAGGTTTTCCAACCCACTTCTTCTAGCTCAGGACTGCAGGCAGCCGAAGCCTCTCTCCATAGGTCAGGGGACAAAGCAAGGCCCCACCCTGACAGGACACCCTGGCAGCTCAGGGCCACTTACACCCACACCACACTCAATGCAGAGGGACAACGCAGACACGCCCACTCACCCCACCAGCACATCTCAGGGATGTGGGCAGAGGCCAGACACCTGGAGAAAACCTAGGCTTGCAATGGGGACACAGAGAAAACAGGGAGACACAGGGAGAACAGGCTTATGAAGACAGTGAGCCCTAGCCGAGGGTCAGCTTCTATTCTCTCATCCACATTAAAATAAAACAAAGTTGAACAAAATGATGTTATTTAAAAAGTATAAGTTGCACCCAGCACAGGGGTGCAGCAAGTGGGCTCCCTTCCAACACGACTCACCCAGTGTTCCTAACAGCCCTGTTACCTGCCTCACCACAAAGACCCTGAAAGCAGAGAAGTCAAAGGATGAATTCACACCAGTGCAAGGAGGGTCCAGGCTTTGTCTGTCCCCATCCCATCTGCATCCGGGGCCTGCCACCCTAGGCAGGGACACTGGGTGGCCAACTGGGGACAGGCTCCCAGGGTGGGTGGCAGGCACAGTACACACTGAGTCTGAGGCAAACTCTGAGCCTGCTTCTCAGTGTTGAGGCCCAGCTGGAGAGCGAGGGGGCAGCAGCTGGGGAGAGAGCAGCCAAGATGAGGCAGCTCCTTCACAGAGTGCCCTGCAGGGCTGGGTGACATGGGTGCTGCCCACCACACAGGAGGAGGGACAGCACAGAGGGCCTGTGGGCTGACCTGCAATTACATGGGAGGCGAGAACCCTGACATGAGTCTATTCTCTTCTAAGCTTTTTGGCAGGGGTCAGGAAGCAGCAGGGGCCCAGGCCACCCTGGGAACTGGACGGCTTTAGCCCCATCCCATCACTGCTGCTGGACCACCAGCCTGGGCCACAGCTTTGCATACTGGGCAGAGCTGGGACCATGCTCAGGGCTCCAGCCTTCCCAGCTCAACCTGGACCCAGAGAAGGAATCAGCACTTACACATGGGGGTAAAGCATTGGTCGGGAGGACAGGGGACTAAGGCCAGGGCATGGCCACATGGGATCAGAGCATCCGATGGGTGCCCGGCCAAGCAGTTCTGCACACAAGGCTTCTCCTTCCTGGCCCAGCTACTGTCCTTCAATGATTGCTCAGCTCACTCGAATCTGGGGTTCAGGTCCTCTGCTTTGATGGTGGAGTCCGTACCAGTGCTCAGAGCCGGGTGACTGAGGACGTTTCCTCAGCCTGGATCTCCAGATCCCATCAGTCCTGGGGTCACACACACCATGCCCCACACAGAGTCCGCTGGTCGTGCTGTGCTTGGGAAACTGGTCACAGTTTATTAGTAGGAATAAAACTTGGTGTCAGCATGTATTCACATAGGAGTCCAGCCATGGTTGTAAGAGAAGAAATGGCAGTTGTGGGGTGTCCTTGGAGACCCTCTGTCCCTGAGCCAAGTCCCCCAGCCACAGCAGATGGGTCCCCCTCCTGCAGTTGGACAACGTTCTCCCACACAGGAATCCCACAGGGACTTGGTATGCACCCCACCCCCTGTCATTTCCTGTGTACACACCTTTAACAGGTGTCCCATTACTCTCTCGCCACACCCTTGTCCAGTCTCACTGTCCCTAGCACCCTCCACCTTCAATCCTCCCACTGAGACTACAGGATGCTTCTCCTTGCCATGAGGCACAGAGGCAGACAGCCTGTCCCCTGACGCCAGGCCTCTTCCTCCCTGGTCAGGAGAGCAAACCTTGGAGGAGCTGAGAATAGCTCAGCCCCTTGTCTGACTGCTTCCAGGAGGCCCCCTCATGCTGTCTGGCTGTGGGAGTAGAAGGGATGGGAGGGTCCCTGGGGATGAGAGAGCTGTGTGCTCCCAGGAGCAGATGGAAGGAGTCCCTCTCAACCTGGAAGGAGGGGCTGAAGGGTCACCTGTGAATCCACAGCACCCATGACCTCCCCCCTCCTTCCTTCCTCTCAGGTCCCCTCTCCAAGGGGCAGCACAGACCCCAATATGGAGACAATGGCCACTAGAGCATTTTCAAACACAACCATCTTTATTCATAATTGATGCACAATGTGCTGCTCCTATCCCCAGGCCCACCTCACCCTGATGGCCCCTCCCTCCATCCCTGTCAGCAGAACAGCCAGGATCAGCCCTGGGATGACAAGGAGCCCTTGCATCCTCTGGGGGCAGGCAGGTCACATCTAGGCTGGGCCCCAGGGTCTGGCAGTGGGAGGGACGCCCCGCTGCTCTGTACTGGCTGCAGTGCCACTTCCTCCAATTCCCTGGGACAGACTGGTCACACTTTCTCTTTTGGGGCTGGGACTGCAAAGCTCCCCAGGACCCCTGACCTCCTGGGAATAGAGGCGTCCCTAAGACCCCATTAAGAGTAAATGTGCTTGTAATCCTGGGAAACAAAGAGGGGGCATCGAGCCTGCAGTGCAGGGCACTCCTGATGTCCTGAAGGTACAGCAGAGGCTTTGGGATTGGCCAGGTGGGCGTCTGCTTGGCTGTGCCTTTGGCAGTCCTGGAAGTTAGTCTCTGGCGGGGAGGCTTTGTCATTGACCCTCAGCTGGGGGCCATGACCAGCTTCTTGGCCATCCAGAGACTCAGAAGGACATGAGTCCATTTGGGGTGCACCATGACTCTGAGGTGCCTGCATATCCTCATCCTCCTTGGCAGACAGAAGTCACTTCTCTGTCATCTGTGGGGAGATGGGAAAAGTGACTTAGGTAAGAGGGTGAGATGAGTGGGTGATGGGACAATGGCTTTGAGGGAGGAAAGCAGGAAGGTGACATCATGATTCAAATTCAAAACAGACATGTGGCTGTCCTGTATTCACCTGTGCCATGTTCCCACTTTGTGTTCTTCCCTCCTATCCCTTCTCCCCACACTCCTCTCCTTTTTGTCATCCTGTACCACACCCAGCCCAGAGCTAGCTCCTTAGCACGTCATGCTGCAGGCCAGGGCAGTTAGGCAGAGTCATGTGGAAACCGCATTTCCACAGACCTGTTCTGGGCTGATCCCTGGCCTGGTTTACCTGGTGCTCCCTCCCATGGCTCCTCTCGGATTCCCTACATCCCCAATCTTCCTGGAGTCCCTCCCTCCCTGTCTAACCGAGGGTCCCTCTGTCCTATAACTCACTTGGGGTCCCTCCCACCCCTGGCTCACCTGGACAGGAGTGAGTCCTTCCTCCTGCTCCAAGTCCTCAGGGAGGGCCAAGAAATCCACCTGTGCCTCTGGGGAAAGCAATTGTGCCAGAAATCAGGGTTGAAGGGCCCCCTCCAACTGGGAGAGAAGGAAGAGGCCATGAGCATCTGTGGCAGGGAATAATCTGCTCCTCAGGAGCAGGAGGACAACTGGAAAAGCAAAGAACTACCTCATCCTCTTGTACATGGTGTCCTCTTGTACATGGACATCAGCTACAGGAACATCTACACATACTACCATAAGGGCATACCTACACATACCACACACATTGACACTCACACACCCAACTCAGAAACAAAGAACAGAGCTTACTCCCATTAGCCTTAACAGAACCTAGGGCTGGGACCTGGAGAGCCACCCTCTAGAATCTTGCAGAGCCCAGAGCTCTGAGTCAGCTCACATGGATGACAAAGTCACCCTAGAAGCACAGTTTGTAATTGCAGCTCAGGAGATGTGGGTCTAAGCAGGTCTGATCCTCTTCCTGCTGTGACTCCTTTCTGTCCTCATCACATTCTCCTCCATCTGATGCCCCTGTGGTGGAGAGGGCAGCCACACCAGGCTGTCCCTGATGTCCCTGTACCCTCTAAAGGCCCCAGAAGATGTCCTTGGATGTTTTGCTCTCCAGGGGCCACCAGGGTCTGTGGGTGCACTGGGCCTGGTATGAGGCCTTCCTGAGAGTGGGAGCTGGGGTAGGAAGGGGAGAGGAGTGAGTGTGAGGGGATCCAGCTTCCACTTGTGAGCATGTGATGGTGGGGGCAATGTTGGGGGGGACATTACATGGGTGCAATTGGGTCAAGACCTCTAAAGCCATGTGACCAGGGAAGAGAGAGGGAAATGACTGAAGGAGTCAGTTATGAGGACAAGCAGAGACACCAGTTCTCCAAACACCACCCCCACCCTGTCCAGCCAGCTTCTTAGCAGATTTTATCTTGGATCCTTGGACAGGGAGCTGGAAGAGTAGGTTACACAGGTTGACCAGATGACATAATTAATCATGACAGATGTCCTTGGTGGTTTACTAATAAAAGAGGAGATGGTCTTCCTGATTCTGTGCCTCATTTAAAAAAGAATCAACCTTTAAAAATGTTCCAAGGAAACAACCAACCACACTTCACATGTTTTCTGTCTGTGAAGCATGATGTGGACTATGAGCAAAACCTCATCTCATGGTCAAAAGGATGGGCAGGAATGTAGCAAGACCTCCTCCACGAGATGAAGCAGGTCTGAGGAACTGCATTTCCACAGAGAGGACAATTGAGGACAAGTAGGGGCACGCAGCCCTATCCTGATGGGAGGGACCCAGCCACCCTGCCCCTATGGGACCCAAACAGCTGACAGGTCCCTGAAGTCAGGAGGAGGGAGCTTGGGCCAGAAGGAGTGGGGAAGCCCTGGGCTGAGCAGCAGGGGCACCTTTCAGCTTCGCTGTCATGGAGGACATTCACTGTAGACTTGACCACAGGCAGCCCTGCTGGACTACCTTGTGGCTCAGACCCCTCTCCCCACTGCCCCAATGAGACTGTATAGTCAGGTCAAATCCCTCAGAGAGACACTGTGGGTAAGCTCCAGGTGCTTGAACAATAGGACACAGGACAAGGCTGTCCCTTAACCCTCCTGAGCCTCCACCACAATATAGCCCACTGCTCCCTACACACACATGCTGAAGTGGCTTCTCTCCCTCTAGAAAGAACCAATGTGCCTGCAGCCATCCTGTCTGTGCACCGAGGCATTGCCCCTGAGTTATCCCCATCCACCTCTCAGGAGCACTCCTGTCCAGCGCTGTCACAGATTTCCACTGGCCCCCAGCCTTCCAGGGGACAGGTCAGTGCTGGTCAAGGGCTCTCTCCTTCTACTCTAGTTCAAACTGTTTCCCCACTGGAAGTGTCACATTTTAACCCCAAGTTGACAGGGACAGGACTGTCTCTACAAGACCCTCCCCCTTGAACGTTCAGGCTTTCCTCCTTCTGAAGCCATCCCGCAGGCTGAGGCACTGACCACTGCTGCCCTGTACCCTCCACACTGAGACAACCCAAGTCCAGGAGCCAGAGAGTGACCTGCTGCAACACATGCTCAGCAGCCCGTGGACGGAAGTGTTTGAACTGAAACAGCAGAATGTAGGACCCTGAACATTCAGCAGTGGGGGAGGGGTGCTGGGCAGGTAGCATGGGTGGGGGTGGGAGTGGGGAGACATTCCAGAGAGGGCTCTGTGGGTAGGCAAGAACCAGAAGTTCCTTTCAAATTTTAAGAGGTAGCACAATTAGTGTGTGCCTCTTCCAGCCATTTATACATTGTTTGGTTTTGATTCACAGCACAAAGACTTTACTTGAAGTTCCCTTGAGTTCAGTTCTTGATCCATCAACCTGGTTCTGGGTCTTTCATCCTGCTTCCTATCTGCCTCTTGGCTTACTTCAACACTTCCTGGACAAAATTCAAACATATCACCTGAAAACATAACAGGCACTTCAGGCCACACAGAACCCAGCATTTGAAATTAGGATTGGCTCTGCAGGCCCAGCCTGTGTGGTGGCTGTGTGCAGGTCAGTGTTTAGGAAGCAGTCCCAGGGCCCCAAGTACCATCCCTCCTGGGAGCTGTGCACCCGCAGCCAGCCCAGCTGGGCAGCAATCTGTCTGCTCCAGTTCACCAGGGAAGGCCCTGCAGCCCACAGGGCCAACACCAAGGGTTAATTTTTTGAAACTTTCTGAATGATTTTCATGTGATAATTTAAACAAGCCGTGGCATTGCCTAGTTCCCTGTCAAACTGTGCACAATGGGAAATGCAGTGAGGAGCCTTCCTCCTGCCTCTCTCCCCAGGCAGCACAGCCTTCTTACTCTAGAGCCAGTGTTGTCCCTTCCTTTCAATCTTGTCAGGTGCCCAGATTTAGCAAATAACAGACACCCAATTGACTTTGAATTCCAGCTACACAATGAATCCGGTTCAGAATAATTGTGTCCCATGCAACATTAGGGACATACTTTTACTCTAAATCTGTCTAATTGTTTCCAATATTTACATTTAACTGGCATCTTGTATTTTGTCTGGGGACTCTACAAAGCAAGTCACATATCAGGTTTTTATTAGCTACTCCTCCCATAAGAAGCATAACTTTGAGTAGAGACTCCAGTGTGCATCTTGGCTCCATCACAAAACACAATTGCACACACACGTGAAATGTGCATGCTCTTTGTGGGATGTGGCATTGGTGAGAGCCGTCGTACAGCACTGAAGGTCTAGGATCAGTGTGGGTATGGACTGAAGTAAGGGAAGGAAATCTTCTGCTTCCATGTGTTAACAGGGCTTAATGTTCTAAGGTCCTGGTTTTGCTATGGGTTAAAATTGCACTGCACGTGAGATGGATGTTCACTTTGAGACAAAGCCAGAATTCTCTCCACCATGTCCAGCCCCCCTGTTCACAGAAACCCACCTCCACCTGAGTGCCAGCTTGCCTAGTCTGGCCCTGGAAGCCCTCCTCATTGGCTTCCAAATTTCCTCTCTGCATCATACCGACAGCCCTATTTGTTAAAATCTAAGCTCCTCATTGCATGTAGTTCCATGTGCATGTGAATCATGGTAGCACCCCTTAAAAAACATGTATGATTCTCATTTTCTCATTATACATAAATGTCCGTTTATCACTGTCCAAATGATATGAACAAGCATTTGTGTTTTGTGCTGGGGGAGGAGAGACGATTGTTAGGAAACTGGTCAAGGGACATGAGGGGTGACAACTTGGGAGGATTGCAACCAGATCTCTTGGGAGACAAGCTTGGCTCCCTGCTGTGTAGCAGGAGAATTCTTCCTCATGACTTTTCCTCCACATTGTGAACAGTCACTGAAAAAGACCCCACTGTAACCCAAATTCTGCAATATAAAACAGTAAGAGGAGGGAGGAGAGGGTGAAATCTTTCCCATACTACCTGCTGTGTGAATGAAAACTGGCCCAGATAGTCAAGTCTTGATGGATATTATAACAGCAAACTTGCAATAGAAATATCCTTGGATCAACATGTATTGTAAAACCTCCACCTGCTAAATAATACCACTAAGAGAAAAATTCTTATCCAGTTGTGCATTTGGAAAGGCCCTTAAGAATGGAGTGAAGGGAAAGTATCTCTTCAAGTCTTCCTGGGACTAAATTCCTTTGCCAGATTGTTTTTCTTGCAAGAATTGTTTAATGACAATTCTGGAGGAAGGACCTATTAGATTTTTGAATGAATGGAAATGCAGCCCAATGTGCATGAAGGCATTTGCCCCATCTGAGGATATGTGCTTTAGTTAAGCTCCAATGCTCTTTCAGGAGGGAAGGTTGCATGAAGTCCATGGATTGCACTGTTGCAATTTGAAAATCCTAAGTGCATGTTGCACATGCCTTGGTCTGAATCAGGGATTGCTACATGGAGGCCTTGCTGGAGAAGCTTTGCAGGAAGCCCCCCACCTCCATTTGTTTCTTCCCCTGTGCAGGGTGGCGGTGGGGGTCGTGCCTCACACTAGGACACAGGCTCATGCATACTGGAAACGGGGCTCAGTCCTGCAGTGTTCCCCAGAGTCCTTTGTGGTTCTCAAGCTCTGGTGGGGCCATGTGTGCTGGCTGGGAGGGGATGGGGCCCCCAATGTCTGTCCTGGCTGGCACAAGCCAGACATGGTAGCCTCCAGGGTGGGATATGTAAACAAGGAGGTAAGAGATGCTTGGAGTCTTCACTGCTTAGGTTATCACCCAGCTCCACCACCGTTGTTCAAGCTTTGGGCTATTTTAACTCCAGGTCTTAGTGCCACCCCCCCCCCCCCACACACACACACCCCCACTCATACACACACAGCTCATTTGTGGTGGTGTTTACACCAGGGACTTGGCACCACTGAGAAATGGCTGCTTTGGGGTCCTTTGGCGTCCTTGATTGCTGGGCCTATAATGGAGTATAATAATGAGTGTGAGCTTTCAACACTGAGGGTCCTCCTGTGTCCCCTCATTCTGAATAATCCGCAATCTCTGGGGCAGTTTTCTTCTGAATTTGAAAATTCCTCTTCTGTTCTGCATGAAGTAGCTCAACTCATTGGACATGAGTGGAAATGAATGAGGCTTTCACATACTTTCTGATAGTTTTACATGAAAATGTCAACCAACACTTATGTTCAAACTGCACTCTTGTCACTGAAGTGAGTGACTTTGCTGGCTCTAATAGCAATGAAGTCTGTTGTCAAATCATGGAATTGGCGGCATAGACGGGGTTTGTGAGAATTTAATTGGTGGGAATCTGATGTGTATGTATGGAAATGTGTGAGCTGGTATTGCCTGAGAATATTTGTGATTGAGGGGAAGTCATGCCTGTTTTTTGTGAGTGTGTAGGACTGCATGTTGAATGCGGAGGGTGTTGAGATGTAGTGCATGTGTATTGGAGGAGTTGGTGGTTAGGTGTTTGTATTTTATGTTTGGGGGTGGGGCATATTTACCTGCCCTTTCTTTCCTCCCACCCCTGTATTTGGGGATTTTCTAATGGCTAAAACAGCTTGTGTTCACTATGTTGATGCCATGATCTTCTTGTTGTATATTGGGGAATATAGAAGGGTCATTATATACCCAGGGCATGTCGTGTGGTTATGTGTGTTTTTCTGATTTTCCAGAACTGACGATGCTGGTGCATGTTGTGTATGCTGGTGTTATGTGGTGAGGGATGATTAATGTGGTGTTCTGTGAGATGGCAGACTTAATTCTGCTTGTGAATTTGGGAGTGTGGGGTCATGTATATATAGGTAGTGTGGCATCATGTGTGATTATGGGACATAGGGTGTAGGGTGATATATTTGCTTATTTTTGTTTTATTGGGTAATTGTGGGATTTTGGGTGCTTGTGGAGAGTTGTGTGTGTATTGACTTTGTGTGTATAAATCAAGGGCCATGGCCATTTGGAGGAACATTTGCTGGCGCTATGTGTTTATATAGTCTAGTAGGGGCTATTAGGCTTATATATTTGGGGAAGTGAATATGTGTGTGCTTGATGGGGAGAGAGGATTTTGTGTTTATGCACCAAGTGTGAGAATAGTATTTACATGTTATCTGAGGTATGTGATATAGTTGTTAGTGTTTGTGGGTGTGACTCATTAGCTACAAATAGTTTGGTATTTTGCAGTTGTTTCATACATGGTTTGTTGGAGATATTTCTGCATATCTTCCATATGTATACTGGGTTGTATATTTATTCCTGTGTGCATGGATCTTCAACGTTTGTTCACAGGGTGTAGGGTTATTAGGAGTACTCAAGATGTATTTCTTTGGAAGATATCAGAAAGTTTGGTAGTAGGTAGTAGCCTGTCTGTATCTTCAGGGTGAGGGCAAAAGAAAGTATCTTGGCTTTTGTAAACAATGCTGCGTGTTGAAATTAGTGTTTGGATTTCTTTGAACAAATACCCAGAACTGGAAATTGGAATTGCTTCATCTTTCATTGTCTCTTGTTATAGACTTTCTTTTCAAGTGGATTTTGTCTGATACAAATATTCCTACCTTGGCTTTTTTGTTTGTATTTGCATGAAATTCCATTTTGTCCCTTTATTTTCTATGCATGTCTTTCAGTCTAAAGGGGTTGTCTTGTACATGCAGCATAGGTATGGGGCTTGTTTTCTAATCCATCCAAACACCCTGTGTGTTTTGCATGGCTCATGGAAACCATTTACATTTCAACTAATTATTGACAGGCTGTGGGACTATGGACTCAGGGGCTTGGGGCTGTAAGACTGAGGGGCTGCGTGGCTGAAGGGCTGTCAGGCTGAGGGGCAGACAGAGACAGACTTAAAGAGAGAAAGACTGATTTATTTTCACACTCCTGTGCATTCATTGGATGCTTCCTGCATGTTCCCCAATTAGAGATGGAACCTTTGACCTTGGCATATGGGGATGGACTGTGCCCAGCCAGGGTTTACAGATATGGGTGGGCATGGAGAGGGTAGACCACCTTCACCGCTGGTGGAGATAAGGATGGGAACATCACTGAATGTACAATGAAAAGGATTTGGGCAATTGGGGATGTTGGGATCAATGCCAAGAGTGGGCTCCAGAAAGGAGCAGGTTTCGGATTTGGGATGAATTCTGGTTTTGACACTTGGAGACTGGTATTCCAGAGGGACATTGTTTTGGAGATGTCTTAATAAAAACTATGGGTTTCTTTCTGGAATATGATGAGACTTTAATATTAAGTAGCACAATGACCTAATTCCTGATCCTAATACACCTAAGGAAAATTTCATTGATAGATGATAGAATTGAATAATAATACACTTATATAATAAGAAGAACAATATAAGTGGGCATTTTCTGAATAGGTGATAATTTATTGTAAATATTTATTCATCAACATAATTTCTTTTATAAAGTACTTAATTCATCCTTTGAGAGTGAGGAAAGGAGGGAGGAAGAGAGGAAGAGAAACACTCATGTGTCCCGTTGGGGACTGGGGACCTGGCTTGCAACCAAGGCATGTGCCTTGACAGGCGACGAATGGAACCGGCCACCTTTTGGTTTGCAGACCAGCTGTCAGTCCATTCAGCCACACCAGCCAGGGCTTATTGAGTGTCCTTTCAATGCTTGTAAATTCTCCTAACATTAGTTTGAACATCAGAAGCAAGAATAATATGTATTACTGTTATTAACATTGTCCTGGAGATTCTAACCAACACATTTTGAAAGACAAAGGATTAGAAGTATAAAAACAGTTACAGTGGTCATTCTTTTCAGAAACTGATTACTTACCTATAAAATCAGAAATTCACTAAGATATCTAGTTATGTACATTCTCAAAACCTTAATGGTTTTCATCTGAAAATGATGCAATTACTTTTATAAGGCTTATATTCATGAGAACACAACATGGAAATAACCAGGAATGTACATGAAAAATAAGGCAATAGCCTTAGATTTTCAAACATATGAATAAACCAAATAATCAAAGCAATGTGATACTAAGACAAGAATTCACAGCCAGACCAGTAAAACAGAATAGTGTCTGCATTTATTTCTGTATCTTTCTAAGTAACTATGTATTTATCTACGTAGCTTTGTATGTCTGTCTACCTATTTATTTCTCCATCAATCCTGAATGCTAAATATGAGATTCTTTGGCACCTGGAGCAACAGAAAGGAATTTAAGCTTCTGCTGTATGGAAGTACTTACACAAATGAAATAGTGAATTTAAAAGAACAATATATACACATATACATATACATATATATATATAGTTTTGAAATTACAGAGATGTAATTCTCATAGAGATGTAAGATTTAAATATACAAATGCTGCCTCCTACATGACACTGTCCATCTTGCATTTCACAATGGCCAACTCCTTTCTCATACCAGCTGTGGTGCAAGAGTCCAGAGGTACAGTCTTGTAGGGAGTGTAGGAGTCACAGGCTCACGATGGCCCCAGACAGCCTCTGGCAGGCAGAAAAAGAGGAAAGCAAAGCTCATTTTTAAAAAACCATTAAAAGAAAATTACTGTGGACATATATTATTATATTAATTAAAGTTGTACATCCCAAATTAGAAATTATATAACTTAATGAGTGACCACCCCAATACATTTAGTACCCATCTGACACTATACATAGTTATTAGCCTATTATTGACTATGTTACGTATCCTATATTTACATCTGCAAACTATTCTATAACAAACAAGTTGTTCTTCTTAATACTGTCACCATTTTTGCCCACCCCTCAACATCCCTCCTACCTGGCAAACATCAAGAATTTTTGAAAGCAAAGCTTCTTGAGAAATATTCAGTCTAATGCTATGTGTCCTTCACAGACCCATCATGTTTGTTTCAAGAGCCTTCACTGCAAGAAGTTGATGAGAGAGAGAGATGTGGATGGTGGAGGGGGACGTGGTACAGGCTCATCCTATACTTCTTCTTCCAGCAGAACCTCACCTCTAAAGTTTATGACCTGAAATTAAGAGGTCTATCCCAAATTCCCTTCTCACAACCCTGTTCCACTCTGTATTGAGGAGAAGTAGGGGAAATAAAGGAAGAGGCAAAGAAATAAAATGGTACAAGAAGAATCCCATTTTTTATATAGTCTCATAGAGATGTAAAAGTTACACACACACACACACACACACACACACACACACACACACACAAATATTGCCTTCTGCATGGTGCTGCCTACTATGAAAATTCTATTGGGAGGTTCTCCGACCCACCATTTAGGGAATGAAGAAAGCTCAGCTGGAGTCGGAGTCAGAGGTGTCTCCTGAGGAAGATGAGCTGCTGCTGCTGTCCTTACTGTCTTCATCTTCATCCCCACTGCTGGAGTCTGAGGAGCTACTGTCTTCTGCCTTTCCTCCATCTTCCTTTTTTCCTTTTGATCTCCGTGGGGCATGACAGTGGCGCCCCTTAGTCTCTGAGGATTTTGTCTCTGGATCCCGTAGCCCCTGCTGCTGTGTCAGCCCTTCTTGCAGATTCCTTGCTGAGGGACGGTGCACATCTGTCCTCTTGACCTTGGGGTCTGGGCCTCCACTCATGTTCATGTTCATACGCTTAGCACAGGTTCTCTGTGTGTAAGCAGCATATTCTTCAGGAGACAGAGTCCTGAGCCAGCGATCCAGGTCCACCCTGTACTGTTTCTGTAGCTCCTCAGCCTGCTTCCTGTAACGCTGCCTCTGGTCCTGTGGGACGCCCTGCCAGCGCCTGCCAATCTCCACCATGCGCTCCTTTGGGGGCAGGTCCTGCAGCTCCCTGCTACACCACAAATCCTGGTGGAACTTGTGGTATTCATTCATTGGGGGCTTCTGGGGCTCTCCATGGAATTTTATCTTCCCAGAAAAAGGGTTTTCTGAGGGAGATTTCACCTTTTTCACCTTGTCCCGAAACTTCTTTTGAGTTGAGTTCTTCTTGGTTGAGTTCTTCTTGGTTGAGTTCTTCTTAGAGTTGTGGACTTTATCAGGGTGGTCCTTCCAAAACTGAGCCAGTCTCTGCTCAAGCTCCTGTTTCTCCTTCTGGAAATCTTGAGTGTACTTCAGCTTCATGTGCTCTGGGAGTTTCTTGTATTTCTTGTACTTCTTGTATTTCTTAGACAGGATCTTGGTCAGCTCCAGGTTGTTCAGCTCAGGGTGCTCTGGAGAGTCCTGGAGCCTCTTCTCCATGAAGAAGCGCAGGTAAGCAGTCAGGGGCTTCTTGGGCAGGTCGGGATGTTTCTTGGGTTTCTTGCTTTTGTAATATTCCTTAACATGTTCCTTAGTCTCCAGTAGTAAATCAGCGAAAGTACGAAGCTTCCTTATACTACGAGAAACCTCTAACCATTTGAGTTTGCACTGCTCTCCAGAATAACCTTTAAAAGCTACCTTTTTCCAGTTAATCTTTGACTGGGTTGTTTTGAATGTGTGGCGGTCATTGGGTGAGACCTGATTTCCTAAGAGGTCAAGCAACCTCATAATGTCTTTTTTGGGCCATTGGTCTTCGGCATTAGAAAATGCCATTTCTAAGACTTTGTGCCACTTACAAGGTTCCAGTTATGCAGTCACCAGAGCAGAAAGTCCAAAGTCTTTACTCCTGAAGGCAACAAAAGAGAAACAGCTAATGAAATACAAGGAAGCACCAACAAGGCTATCAACAGATTTTGCAACAGAAACACTACAAGCCAGAATAGCATGGCAAAAAATATTCCAAGCAGTGAAAAGCAAATGCTTACAACCAAGACTATTCTACCCAGCAAAACTCTCATTCAAAATGGAAGGTGAAATAAGGAGTTTCCATAAAAAGAAAAAGATAAAAGAATGTATCTCCACCAAGACAGCATTACAAGAGATGCTGGAAGGACTGCTTGCTATAAGAAGAGGTAGAAAGAGAGAGAGAAAGAAACAGAGAGACAGAGAGAGAGAAAGAATCACAATGAGCCTTGACTTGTGGCTCAGTGGGTAAGGCACCAGCCTGCAAACCCAAAGGTTGCTGGTTTGATTCACCAGCCATGGTACATAAGCAGGTTGTAAGCCAGGTCTCCAGCCATATCCATGGCTGGGGGCAGGTGAAAGGCAACCATACATTGATGGCTTTCTCCCTCTCTGCCTCTCTCCCTTCCACTCTCTCTGAAACTAATAAATAAAATCTTAATAATAAAAAAAAAATCACAATGAATAAATATCTGTCAATAGTATCCTCAAATGTAAATGGATTAAATGCCCCAATCAAAAGACATAGAGTAGCTGAGAGGATAAGAACACAGGACCCACATATACAGTATACAGTATGCTTTCCATAGGAGACCACCTCAAAACAAAGATTGAAGCAGACTTAAAATGAAGGGATGAATACACATATTTCAAGTAAATAGGAATAAGTATTGCTGGGGAAGCAGTAATTATATCAGCCAAAATTGATTTCACAAAATAGACCATTAAAAGAAATAAAGAAGGACATTTCTAATACTTCAGGGTACAATCCATCAAGAAGACATAACCCAGTCTGGTGGGTGGCATAAAGCATAAGCCACCAGCCTGCAAACCCAAAGGTCGCTGGTTCAATTCCCAACCAGGACACATAACCAGGTTGCAAGCTACATTTCTAGCCAGGTCCATAGCTGGAGACGGGTGAAAGGCATCAGTATATTGATGTCTCTCTCCTTCTCTGCCCCTCTCCCTTCCCTTCTCTCTAAAAATAATAAATAAAAGTCTTTATAAAAATGAGCCCTGGCTGGTGGCTCAATGGGTAGGCACCAGCCTGTTATTCCAAAGGTTGCTGGTTCAATTCCCAGTCAGGGCACATAACCAGTTTGCAAGCCAGGTCTCCAGCCAGGTGTGTGGCTAGAGGCAGGTGAAAGGCATCAATATATTGATGCTTCTCTCACATTCTTCCTCTCTCCCTGCCCTTCTCTCTAAAAATAAAGACTATAATCTTAAAAAAAAAAAAAAAAAAAGAAGAAGACTTAACCCTTGTAAACATATATGCACCCAATATAGGAGTACCCAAATATATAAGAAAATCTTACAGGACTTCAGAAAGGATATCTAGAGCAACACACTCATAATAGGGGATTTGAATACCCCATTGTTAACAATGGACAGATCTTACAAGCAAAAAAAAAAAAAAAAAAAGAATACCAAAGATATCATGGCATTGAACAACAGCCTAGATCAAATGTACTTAGTTGATATATACATATATAACTTTTCTCCCCAAGGAAACAAAATACAGTTTCTTTTCTAACTCACATGGTACATTCTCCAAGATAGGCCAAATGGTAGGACACAATACAAGCCTCCACAAATTCAAGAAAATTGACATTATATCAAGCATCTTATCAGATCACAACAGCTTGAAACTAGAAACCAACTTCAAGGGAAAATGAATACAAAACAGCCCCAAAACTATGGGACACAGCAAAGACAGTCCTGAAATCTAAGCTCATAGCAATGCATGCCTACCTAAGAGGACAGAAGAATCTCAAATAAGCAACCTAACCATTACACTACCAGAGCTAGAAGAACAACAACAAAGCCCAGAGTGAGTAAAAGGAAGGAAATAACATCAGAGCAGAAATAAATGAGATAAAGATTAAAAGTACAATTCAAAGGATCAATAAATCCAGGAGCTAGTTCTTAAAAAAAGATAAACAAAATAAACAAGCTTTTAGCCAGACTTATCAAGAAAAAAAGAGAGAGGACCCAAATCAACAAAATCAGAAATGACAGATTACTATAAATTGATATATGAAAAGAAAAATTAACAACATGAGTGAAATGGACCACTTTCTGGAATCACATAATATTCTAAAACTGAATCAAGATGAAGTAGAAAGCCTGAAGAGACCAATCACAACTGGTGAAATTAAATCAGTAATCAAAAACTCCCAGTGCACAAGAGCCCCAGACCTGCAGGCTACACAGGAGAATTTTACAAAACATTTAGAGAAGGGAAAAACTCCTATCCTTCTCAAACTATTCCAAAAATTTTATGAGGCCAGTATCATTGTATCCCAAAACCAGGTCAAGATATAACAAAGAGAGGAAACAACAAGTCAATATCTCTGATGAATATAGATGCTAAAATCCTAAACAAAATACTGGCAAACTGGATCCAGCAATACATTAAAAAGATCATCCACTATACCATGTGGAATTAATTCATCCCAGGGGTGCAAGGATGGTAGAAAACTCACAAATCAATAAACATAGTACACCATGTAAACAAAATGAAAGGCAAAATCCATATGATCATATTAATCAATGCTGAAAAAGCATCTAATAAATACAGAACCCATTTATGATTAAAACACTCAGCAAAATAGGAGCAGAGGGAGCATACCTCAACATAATAAAGGTCATATACAAGAAACACGCAGCAACACCATATTTAATCAAAAAATACCAACAACGTATTTCACAAATTACTCCCAAAACAAATATTTCAAAAATTTAGCCCTATCTGGTATAGCTCAATGGATTGAGAACCAGCTTGCAAACTAAAGGCTGGCTGATTTGATCCCCAGTTAGGGTACATGCCCCAGTGGCAGTCCTGGTCACCAGATGGGGGTGTGTGAGAGGTAGCCACACATTGGTGTTTTTCTCCCTCTTTTTCTCCATCCTTTCCCCTATCTCTAAAAAAAATAATAAAATAAAATATATTTTAAAAAGACATAGAGTGAAAAATGACCCTATATAGCCACAGCAATCTTGAGTAAAAAGAACAAAGTAGACAGAATCACAATAGTGGATATCAAACTATATTGACAAGCCATTGTAATTAAGAATAGACATACAGATCAATGGAACAGAATAGAGAGCCCAGAAATGAACCCATGTCTCTATGATCAATGAATATTTGACAGAGGGAAGGAGCATACAATGGAGTCAAAATAGCCTCTTCAACAAGTGGTGTTGGGAGAACTAGAAAGGGATATGCAAAAAATGAGACTAGTCCACCAACTTACACCATACACCAGACTAAGCTTAAGTGGGATAAAAGACTTAAAAATGAGCTGCCTCCATAAAAGTTCTAGAAGGAAACATAGAAAGTAAAATTGCAGATATCCCATGCAGCAATATTTTCACCTTTATTTCTCATTGAGCAAGGGAAATAAAGGAAGAAAGAAACAAATGGGACTACATAAAAGTAAAAAGTTTCTGCTCAGCTAACGAGAACATCAGCAAAACTAAAAGGGAAACATCCATATGGGAAAACATATTTGCCAATGATACCTCAGACAAGGATTTGATCTCCAAAATATATAAAGAACTAATATGACTCAACATCAGGAAGACTGACAACTCAATTACAAAATAGGCAAAGGACCTGAACAAACACTTCTCTCAGGAGAACATACAAAGGGCTCATAAGCATATGAAAGAATGCTCAACATCACTAGCCATCATAGACATGCAAATTAAAACCAGAATAAGATACCACGTCATACTTGTCAGAATGGCCATCATTAACAAATCAACAAACAACAAGTGCTGGTGAGAATGTGGAAAAAAGTGAACCCTTGTGCCCTGTTAGGAACGCAGATAGATTGGTATAGCCACTATGGAAAATAGTTTGGAATTTCCTCAAAATCTAAAAATAAAACTGCCTTTTGAACCAGTGATTCCACTGCTAGGAATATACCCAAATAGCCCTGCAACATTAATTCAGAAGAACCTACGTACCCCTTTTCACAATAGTCAAGTGGTAGAAACAACCTAAGTGCCCTCAGTGGTTGAATGTATGAAAAAATGTTGGTATAGCCCTGGCTAGTGGCACAGTGGTTAAGTCAAAGGCCTGTGAACCCAAAGGTTGCTGGTTGGATTCCCCAGCCTGGGCACATAACCAGGTCTCCAGCCAAGTCCATAGCTAGAGGAAGGTGAAAGGCAACCGTACATTGATGTGTCTCTCCCTCTCTGCCTCTCCTCCTTCCCCTCTCTCTAAAAATAATAAGTAAAATCTTTAAAAACAAACCATCAAAAAAAAAAAAAGTTTGTATATTTAGACAATGGAATAGCTCACATCAGAAGGAAAGAAGGAATTCCTACCTTTTTTGATAGCATGGAGAGTATTAAGCTTAGTGAAATTAGCCATGTGGCCAAAGAGCACTACCATATGACCTCACCCAATACAGGAAACTAATAAAACAAAAAGACCAGCAGAATGGAACTAGAGGCTGGAAAGAAAGAGCAAAATGACTGTTACTAAAGGGGTGGGGCCAGAGGGAAGTGTCAGAAAGAACGGGAAGGATTTAGGCAAGGAGCTAGTGCGAATGTCCCCTGGATATGGACAACGAAGGAGGGGAACTGATTGTGGGAGACAGAATTAGGTGGGTGGGACAGGGGTTAGCAACCGAGGAAAAATGAAACAATTGTAATACAACAATAATAAATTTATTAAAAAAGAATAAGATCCTCCTTAATCAGGCCCCCCCAAAAAGAAAATCTAGAACTTTCCCTTATAGCACAGTTTGTACAGACAAGGAACATAAAATTGAAAAATGATTGTGCAAATTGGTAAATATCAAAACAGTGACATTAAAATTCTATAGCTTATTAGTTAACTAAAAGTAATTACATAATTTCAATTAACTAAGCAAATTATATTTTCTTTGGAAAGTCTTAAGCCAGCTGATAGTTAAATTCATTTTTAATTTTTAAGGGAAGAACTCTTTTGGAGCTCAAGTGGCGCAATCGGTTAGCTCGCGGTACTCACACTGGAAAGAACTTTTTCCCGCAAGTTGTGTGCTCACCTTAGGATCGTAGAATTCCTCTTGCCGATGCTTGTTGGTCCAGGGGTTCTGTGTTGTCTGGGCTCTCGGCACCAGAAGGCCTCTGCAACCTTCTGAATTCCCCACAGTCCCGCCAACTCCAGGGGTCTCCAAGCAGAAGGACCGGCTGGCTGGCCTCTGACAGGCGTTTATAAAGGGAGCCCTGAAGCTCCGCCCTCATCACATTTCTCCAGTGTCGAAAACCAGCGAAACCGACCTTCCCACCCTACATTGAGTCATTCCCTCCCGGAATTTCCAGGAATAAGCTCTTTAACCCCCTACTCCCACCCCTGGTTGTTGGTTCATCCTAGGCATTGATTGTTAAACAACATCTACATGACATTTTTGTCTGAGTTTCTGGGTCCCACCTTCTACTTCCATTCCTGCTCCCTCATGTGTCTGTATTTCAACATGGTATTTGAATATAGGTCCTTCCTTTCCGTGCTAATTTCAGTCTTTCCCTGCCATCTGGAATCTGACATTTTCTCATCTTCCAGGTGGCTGTTGAACCTGTTTCAGCCCTGTTCACCCCTCACCCCGCTCAGTGTTTAGAGGTAAAGGTGTTATTTGAGAGAAGTATGTGAATGACTACCTTTAACTCTGTGTTTACAGAGCTAAGATGTACAAGAACTACACATGATTGGATGGAATTCAAATAGGCTATCAGGATATCATGACTGAAATGATGACTTTGTTTTTTATAGTATTAGACTTCATAATTTTTTTTTAATTCCATTTCCCACTTGTATACTATAATTTACTGTTTCCAACAACTAAGTTATTATCTAAGTAGTCCCACAATGAGATATTAAGAAACTCTAAATTAAAAAAAATGCCTTAACAGTTCATTATAATGCAGTATTTAATATGAATTCATTTTGGCTTGCTCACCTGATTCATATACTACATAGCCAAAATTTGTACATGGAAATTTTCTGGAGGTCTGAACTCCTTGTGTTTATCTATGGTAATAACTTGTTGGCGTGAGTTTTTAGAAATTATCTTCTCTTTTTTAGATGGGCAATATTTTTGGTAATGAGAGTGAGCCATGCTATAAAAGAAAAGCTATTTTATGGAAAATACACTGCCAGAATATACCGCATACCTTTGAAATACCACCGAGTTTACAGATGGCTCAGAAGGCTCTGGCGCCATCCCCCTACCACCCAGTCCCTGCCTTTACCTGGTCACTGGAATACCCCCACCCACCAGCCCGGGATCTACCACATTCACAGTTGAAGTGTCACCCCGCACCCTGCAGATGCCATAGCTGTCACTGGAGGCTGCACACTGTGCAGAGCAGGCCCCTGGGGCCAAGGACAAGGCAAGCCCTCCCAGCCTGTGTGAGGCTGCACACTCCCCAGAGCCACCTGCAGATCTGCCCGCCCGCCGCCAGAGGGCGATGCAGCCCAGCAGGCAGCCCAGCCTCCTGCTAGTGCTCCACTCCTGGGGGGTCTGTTCCAGCGCTTTTCAGACCACATTCCCCTCTCCCGCACACAGCACCCAGCCACCCAGTTTCCAGAATGCACACCTGGAGGCCTTTCGTTTGGTTAGTCCTCTTCACAACTTCACAATGTCCCAAGGATGCCGCCTTTGCTGCTTCCCAGGAGCCAGAGCCTTTCCAGTCCTGTTACCACTTTATCCACGCAGGTACACGCACAATAAATACACTCTTCACTGGACTACAAAATAAACTAACAAATACCCCTGGCTGGTGTAGCTCAGTGGATTGAGTGCTGGCCTGTTGACCAAAGAATCCCTGGTTCAATTCCTGGTCAGGGCACATGCCTGGATAGTGGACCAGGTCTCCTGTTGGGGGCATGCAAGAGGCAACCACATGCCGATGTTTCTCTCTCTATCCTTTTCTCTCTTTCTAAAAATAAGTAAATAATATCTTCAAAAAAAAATAAAACCTAACAACTAGTTTTGTAGGTAGTTATGGTTAAAATAATTTATAGGTGTGAGTTAATTATCTAAACCTTAATTAAATAAATCAGTTTTGTATATCTATGCTTGTAATTCTTAATTCTGATTGTTTTAAGATATTTTCTGTTATCAAAAATTATGATCTCCCATTAAAGGAAGAAAATAGCACATAGGCAAACTATCATTATTAAGGACATAAGCAACCTATCTTAAAAAGACATAAGCAAACAAACTATCACTATTAAACTATGAAATTGGCATATATTAAGACATAATATTCTGTAATATTCCTGAAATATGAAGTGGGTACTGTCATATACCATTGACATATTTCAGGTTAATGGAGGATAGTTGGCAAATATGCATTAAAATCTCTAAAAATATGTCTGCCCCTGACCAGTAATTCTAGTTGTAGAAAAGAATCCTGAAGAACTTACTGGACAATGCTTAGCATACAGGAAACTTGACATCTACAGTTTCTCTCCTAATGGTTTATATTCTACATACAACCTCCCTCTTCACCATGTTGTTTTTCTCAGTTCCAGTTACCTGAAGTCAGCCATGGTTTGGAAATATTAAATGGAATATTCCATTCATAGACAATTCCTAGGTTTTAAGCAGCATGTCATCCTGTTGAAATCTAACAATATCACTCTTGGCCCTTCCAGGGACATGAATCACCTCTTGGTCCAGAGTGTCCATGCTGTATTCACTACCTCTTGTTAGTCACGAAGCACCTGTGTGGATGATCAGATCCACTGTCATGGTATTGAAGTGTTTATGTTCAAGTAACCCTCATTTTATGTGATCATGGTCCCCAGGGCAGAAGTAATTTAGACTTTATTGTAAGTATTTTTGCACAGGGAAAAACATAATATATAAAAGGTTTGGTACTAGTTGAGATTTCAGGCAACCTCTTGGGGGTCTTGGAATGTATTGCTCATAGAATAAAGGGGAATAGTGTACATAACAATCAGAAGAGAAACTGTTTTCCTTTATTTTTTCTTCAGGAAAAACTGAATCCTGAAAATTTCAGAATAACCTTTATTCATTGTATTGGAGGTTATAGTAGTTTAAGTTATTTTTTCCCCCAAATGTTACTTCCACGTCCTAATATTCTTTACCTGTGATGCACTTGACCTTACTTGGAAATTCAGTCTGTCTAGGTGTAAAGAAGTTGAGCACCTGAAATTCAGTTTATCCTGGATTTAGTGTTGATCCTAAATCCAATGAATGGCACATGACCTCAGAAATGAATGACAATAGAGATGTGAGACAGTAAGACACAGGAAGACAGCCATGTAGAGAGAGAAGCCAAGATTGCAGTGTCACTGCCACAGGCAAGGAATGCCAGGAAGCCACCAGATGGAAGAGCAGGAGAGGATCGTCCCCCAGAGCCTTTGGAGGGAGGGTGGCTCTGCCATACCTCACCATCAGACCCGTAGCCTCTAGAGCTACAAGGCAATAAATTTCCGTAGTTTAAAGCAATTTGTTATCTTAGCCCTGAGAAACCAATAAAGATGGTGACCTAGACCAGGAGTGGCCAGCTTTTAGTTTTCATTACTTCTGTGCCTTCAGGTGCTACAGCCAGTATTCATACACATGCAGCAAGGTTGAGAGACTCCTGCCTCTAAAAATAAGAAAATAGCCACTGATAGTTAGAAATGACTAAGTGCATTACTGTCTGTCATCTAGGTGAGTAGAAATGACAAAAATATGAATGAGGTGTGAGAGCTGAGAGCCGTGCTCTGAGCTCTGGAGGCTGAGAAAGAAGAAGCGCCTCCTAGGGCCAGAGGCAGAGGAGAAGAGACCCACGGGGGAGCAGAAGCAGGGCATCGAGGAAGTGCACCGGCTGGGGCAGCTTGATGGCCAAAAACTGTGCTGCTGCGCCACCCGGGGAGAGGGCAGCTCAGAGCCTCTGCAAGCGGGGAGGCCCAACCCCACACACCCACACCGTCATACAGGCTCCAACGGAAACTCAAAACTGCACACTGGGAACTTGCTGCTGGTGCAACTGGCATGCCCATTGCAGGCAACAGAAACCTCCTCAAAGAGCTGGAGGGGGAGGGCCAGCCATCACTGGCAAACTATGTTGTGGGCCCCCTGGGGTGCCAGGCAAGCATCGCAGAGGTGGCAATGAAAACCTCAAAAAGCTGGACTGTGTAGAGGGCCAGCCATTGCCGGCAAGCTACACTAAGGAGCCCCTGGGAAGCCAGGTACTCTTTGTAGACAGAGTCTACCTCCTGAAGAGCTGGAAGGGGAGGGCTAGCCATCACAGGAGCAAATGAAGTTGTAGGCCACACCCCCTAGGAGCCAGGTGCCTATTGCAGGCAGAAACCTCCTTGAGGAGCTGGATGGGGAGAAGTAGCCATTGACACCACATAAGCACCCTGAAGTTCTTCACACAGGACCAGTGAGAGAAGGGAAGGCCCCAAAATGCTGGCAGTGCAGAAACCCAGCTAGGCTAATGGAGGCTCAGCCTAGGGGGTCAGGGGTTGGGGTGGCACTCAGAATCAGCCCTCACTGTGACAGCCATAGGCCCTGCCACTCCAAGGCCACACAGTCTGACTATTGACTGCAGAGACTTGATGAAGAAAAAGAGGCAAACTCAGGAAATGGATCGCTGCTCATTCAAGCACCTGAGTTACACTGAGAGCTACATGAACTATTAATCCCTAACATACCCTTTTCAAAAGTTACTTCCAACCCTCATAATTAGTGCATTTTAAGTAAATACTGTTTATGCCACAGTGTATCCCAATTCCCATACTTTTACTCCTACCTTATCTCAATCCACCTAACTATCAAAGACCCTCCTCCTACTTACTTTCCTGCTACAACTCATTCCCAGATCTCAATCTAAGTATTCCTCCCCTCCCCCTTAAGCCCTTTTTTATTTTTTCCCTTGCGGTACGCTACTAGGGACTACACATTCTTTTTTTCTGCTAAAAGCACATGGGTCCTGGCTCCACCTGGACCAATCAGTGCTCATTGAGGGTGGACAGGGAGGTAGATGTGGCAACTATATATACAGGCTTATACTGTTCACTCGCACTTGAGGTAGTCTGATCTTCCCCTTCCCCATTTCTATATAAGAAATAAGTTGGCTTTCTCTCTTGCATCCCTACTATCTTTGCTACTCATTTGCCCCCTTCAAAATTATCTATATTTTAATCAACTTAATCATTTCCCCCTATTATAACAGTTTTATCATATCTACATCCATATTAAGACTGGCTCAGTTCCAGCTGAGGGTGTGATTAAAAGTGGGGGTTACCTTGGAGGGTATGGGTATATAGCTAGGTTCACAAACAGTTGAAAGGGGGATTAAAGGAAAAAGATATCCCTGAATGTATGGTTACTTTGCCTGGACTGGTGGTTCTGTTTTAGGAGCAGCTCAAAAACAGTGGATGAGATGAGACAGAAGGAGTATCTATCAATCAGCCAACTGGAGAGAAAGGAGCAACACATACAACAAATCCAAAATACAACCAGGCAGCCCAAGTTAGTGACATAAGGGGCACGCCAAGAGCAACAAGTTGAGGAACTCTAGAAGACTGCAACACTGAACTCCACAAATCTCCTAATACAGAAAGGCACTCCATGAAGGCAAGGAATCAAAGCAGACTAATCCAAGACAAAAACGAGCAATAACAGACACCCAAAATGGGGAAAAAAGGAATCAGTCTATTAGCAAAAGGATAGGAGGAATCCCCAGAAAGATCACAAAATGAAGCAGAGGCAAACAAACTATCAGATATGAAATTCAAAATAATGATGATAGAGAAGCTCAATGAGCTCAGCCAGCTCAAAGAAAACTATAAACAACAACAGGGGAACTACGAAGAACTCAAGGGAAGCTACAAGGAACTTACTGAGAGGTATACCAACATTAAAAATGACTTAGAAACTATCGGTAAGAGACAGAAGGATATGAAGAATACAATTTCTGAATTGAAGAATACAGTAGAAGGAATCAACAGTAGGTTGGAAGAAGCAGATCAGATTAGTGAGCTGGAGGACAATGTAGAAAAATACTCCAAGACAGTGCAATAGAATGAAAAAAGTCTGAACAAGAATGAAGAGGTTTTAAGAGAGCTGCAAGACAACATGAAACACAATAATATTTGTATAATAGGGATGGATGCCAGAAGGAGAAGAGAAACAAGGAATGAAAAACCTGTTCAAAAAAGTAATGATAGAAAATTTCCCTAATATGATGAGTGAAAATGTTCCTTAAGTTCAGGAAGCACAGAGGGTCCTAATTAAGATGAAGCCAAACAAACCTACTCCAAGACACATTATACTTAAAATGGCAAATTTCAAAGACAGAGAATCCTAAAAGCATCAAGAGAGAAACAGCAAATAACATATAAGGGGGCTCCTATATAGTTATCAAGTGCTTATTAAACAGAAACAATACAATCCAGAAGGGAATGGCAAAAAGTATTCCAAGTAATGGGAAATAAAGGCCTGCAACCAAGAATACTCTACCCAGCAAGGCTCTCATTCAAAATAGAAGGAGAAATAAGGAGTTTCCCAGACAAAAGAAGACTAAAAAAATACATCTCTACCAAACCAGCATTGCAAGAAATGCTAAAGGGTCATTTTGAAAAAATGAAGAAACAGACAGAGACAGAGAGGAACACAGGTACAAAGGGGGAAAATCGCAATAAATAAGTATCATTCAATGATAACCTTAAATGTAAATGGATTAAATGTGGCAATCAAAAGACATAGGGTAGCTGAGTGGATAAGAAAACATGACCCACATATATGCTGTCTTCAAGAGACACACCTCAGAACAAAAGATCAACACAGATTGAAAGCGAAGGGATGAAAAAATATATATCAAGCTAATGGACATGAATAAAAGGCTGGAGTAGCAATACTTATTTCAGACAAAGTAGATGTTATGATGAAGGCCATAAAAAGAGACAAAGAAGGACGTTTCATAATACTTAAGGGAACAATTCATCAAGAACAAATAACTTTCGTAAACATATATGCACCCAATGTAGGAGCTCCGAAATATATAAGGAAAATCTTGGAAGACTTCAAGAAGGATATAGATAGCAACACACTAATAGTAGGGGATTTTAATACCCTACTATCAATAATGGACAGATCTTCCAACCAAAAAAGCATCAAGGATATTGGGACATTGAACAACACTCTGTAGAAAATAAACCTAACTGATATATACAGAACCTTTCACCCCAAAGAAGCAAAATACACATTCTTTTCAACTGCACATGGAATATTCTCTAAGATAGACCACATGGTAGGTCACAAGACAAGCCTCTACAAATGCAGGAAAATTGAAATCATACCAAGCATCTTCACAGATCACAATTGCTTGAAACTAGAACCAATCTCAAGGGAAAAAACCAAAAACACTCTGACTCATGGAGACTGAATAACATGCTTTTAAGTAATGAATGGGTTGACAATGAGATTAAAAAGTCTCTGGAAACAAATGACAATGAATACACAACAGTCCAAAAGATGTTGTGTATCTTTTGGGACACAGAAAAGGCAGTCCTCAGAGGAAAATTCATAGCAATATAGGCCTAACCTAAAAAGGTCAGAAGAAGCTTATAAAAAAAACCTAACTATAAAGCTGCAAAAACTAGAAGAGCAACAACAAACAAAGCTCAGAGCAAGTAGAGGAAGGAAATCATCAAGATCAGAGCAGAATTAAATAACTTAGAGACCAAATCTACAATTTGAAGAATCAGCAAGTCCAGGAGCTGGTTCTTTGGAAAAATAAACAAAATTGACAAGTCTTTAACCAGACTCATCAAAAAAAAAAAAAAAAAGAGAGAGAGAGAGGACCTAAATAAACAGAGTCGGAAATGACAGAGGAGAAATCACAACTGATACTTCAGAAATACAAAGGATTGTAAGAAATTACTACAAACAGCTATATGACAAGAAATATGACAACCTGGGTGAAATGGACAAATTTCTGCAAATGTATAATCTACCAAAACTGAATCCAGAAAAAGCAGAAAGCCTGAATAGGCCAATATCAACTAGTGAAATTGAAGAAGTAATCCAAAATCTCCCAAAGCACAAGAGCCCCAGACCAGATGGATACCCAGATGAATTCTATAAAACATTTCCAGGTCAAAACACAACTAAGAAAGAAAACTACAGGCCAATATCTCTGATGAACATAGATGCTAAGATTCTCAAAACATTGGCCAACCAGATCCAGAAATACATTAAAAAGATCATACACCATGATCAAGTGGGCTTCAGGGATGCAAGGATGGTACAATATTTGCGAATCAATAAATGTAATACACCACATGAACGAAGTGAAAGATAAAAACCATATGATCACATCAATAGATGCTGAAAAAAGCATTTGATAAAGTATAGCAACCATTCATGATAAAAACACTCAGCAAAATGGGAATAGAGGGAGCATATCTTAACATCATAAAGGCCATACATGAGAAGCCTGAAGCCAACATCATACTCAATGGGCAAAAAGTACAAGCTTTCCCCCTAAGATCAGGAATGAGACAAGGCTGCCCACTTTCTCTGCTTCTGTTCAACATCATTTGGAAAGTTCTACCCGTAGCTATCAGAGAAGGAAAAGGAATCAAAGGCATCCACATTGGAAAGGAGGAAGTCAAACTGTCATTATTTGCAGATGATAAGATAGTGTACATACAAAATCGGGTAGGCTCCACCAAAAACTTACTTCATCTAATAAGCAAATTTAGCAAAATAGCTGGGTATAACGTCAATATCCAGAAATAAAAAGCATTTTTGTATACCAATAAAGAAACATCAGAGATAGAAGCTAGAAAACAAATCCCATTTACCATAGCAACAAGAAAAATAAAGTACTTAGGAATCAACTTAACCAAAGAGTTAAAAGATGTGTACTCAGAAAATTACATAACATTAAAGAAAGAAATTAAGGAAGATACAAATAAATGAAAGCATATACCATGTTCACAGATGGGAAGAATTAACATCATTAAAATGTCCATACTACCCAAAGCAATCTATAGATTCAGTGCAATCCCAATTAAGTACCAATGACATACTTTGCAGAAATAGAAAAAATACTTCAAAAATTTATATGGAGCCAAAAATGCCCATGAATAGACACAACAATCTTGAGAAAGAACAAAGTAGGAGGAATCACAATACCCGACATCAAACTATACTGCAAGGATCAAAACAGTCTGGTACTGGCATAAAAATAGACACATAGATCAATGGAGCAGAATAGAGAGCCCAGAACTAAACCCAGGACTCTATGGTCAATTAATATTTGACAAATCTGGTTATGTGCCTTGGCTGGGAATTGAACCAGCAACCTTTGGGTTCTCAGGCTGGAGCCTTATCCACTGTGCCTCCAGCCAGGGCTTAATATTTATATTTTAAATAGATCATTTATATTTAATTTATATTCAGTCCAATATATTCAAATGCCAAAATTAATTCCAGATGAATTAATATGTTAAATGTGAACTGTAAAATCAGAAGAAAATAAGGATGTGGTTTATTAAGTCTAGATGACCTACTAAACCTAAAAATTGGAAAAATCGTAAAGTACATGTAAACAAATGAAAGACAGCATACTGGGAAAAATATTTGGGATAAATATAGCAAAAGGTAACCACAACTAACTTAAAGGCCCTTTAAATCAGTAAGCTCCATCTTAATAATTAATTTCCACCTCTCTCCCCTAAGGGCAAGTATGTGTGGTCAATGTAGGAGAAAAAAGTGAAAAGAAGGATATCTGGCCAAGATGGAGGTGTAGGTAGACACGCTGAGTTTCCCTCACAACTAGAAGAAACTTACATCTACCTCACAACTAAATAAAAACAACATAAGCAATTCAGAAAATTAAACTACATTGAAGTGCCACCAAAGAAAAAGTAAAGAAATACTCAGCCAGACAGGCAGGTGGGATGGAGCTGGGGAGGAGAGTGGCAGCAGCAGCACCACAGCTGAGGTCGCAGTGAGAAAAATGCAGCCATACATTTCATCCTGGGAAGTGATCCCGGGGCCAGACTGCACAGCCCACAGTTCCAGTGCTGGGAGGTACAGAGCCAGCAGCTACAGCAGCTCATGGACGGACATCACACCAAAAACTGGTCATACATGTAAACCTGGGAAATGATCCTGGGCCAGACAGTGCAGCCTAAGGTTTCAGGGCCAGGAAAAATAAGAGCCATATTGCTTGGGACTATGCAAACCAGTCAGAGTTGGGGTGGAGGAACTGCTGGTCTCTCAGGAGAGTCTGTTTGTTTAGAGGCCCCCACAAGTACTAGAATGTCCACAGACCCACTCACTCTGGGATCTACAACCAGGGCAACAGCTAGAGAGGTGCCAGTCCTATACGAAATAGTTCTCTCTCAGACCCCTCCTCCATGTACAGCTCTACAAGGTGGTGAAGCAGACTGCCCTGAACTGATGAATTGAAAACTTATGTGAAAAAATAATGAAGGAAATTTCCCTAATTTGGCAAAGGAAATAGACATATAAGTCCAGGAAACGCAGAGAGTCCCAAACAAAGCTAGACCCAAGGAGGACCACACCAAGACACATCATAATTAAAACGCCAAAGGTTAAAGATAAAGAAAGAATCTTAAAAACAGCAAGAGAAGAAAAGAGTTACCTACAGAGAGGTTCCCATAAGACTGTCAGCTGTTTTCTCAAGAGAAACTTTGCAGGCAAAGAGGGTCTGGCAAGAATTATTCAAAGTGATGAAAAGCAAAGACCTACAACCAAGATTTCTCTATTAGCAAAGTTATCATTTAGAATGGAAGGACAGATAAAGTGCTTCCCCAACAAGGTAAAGCTAAAGGAGTTCATCATTACCAAGCCATTGTTATATGAAATGTTAAAGGGACTTAAGAAAAAGGGGATCAAAATTATAAACATTAAAAATACCACAAACTCACAACTATCAACAACAGAATGTAAAAAATGAAAACAGAAACTAAGCAGGTAACCAGAAAGGGATCAGAATCAAAGATATGGGGAACATTTAGAGGGGTTTCAGCTGGGAGGGAGAAGGAGAAGAAGGGGAGGGTACAGGGATTAAGGAGCATAGTTGGTGGGTGCAAAATAGACAGGGATATGTTAAGAATATTACAGGAGACCCTGGCTGGTGGCACAGTGGATAAGGAACTAGCCTGTGAACCCAAAGGTCGCTGGTTGGATTTCCAGCCAGGGCACATAACCAGGTTGCAGGCCAGGTCTCCAGCCAGGTCCATGGCTGGAGGCTGGTGAAGGGCAAATATACATTGATGTCTCTCTCCCTCCTGCCTCTCTCCCTTCCCCTCTCTAAAACTAATAAATAAAAATATTAAAAAAAAAAGAATAGTACAGGAAAAGGTAACGTCAAAGAACTCTAAGTGGTTGGGATTGCTGGAGTGAGGGGGTGGGGGGTGAGGGGGGTTGCTGGGTGGAGGGGAGCAAAGGGAAAAGAAATTGTGACAAATGTAACAGCATAATCAATTTTTTAAAAAGTAAAAGGAATATAAATATAAAGCCAAGCCACAAAGAAGTATAAGAGAATGAATGAAAATGTACATACACTGTTATGACTTGTATTCTTCTTGAAATTCAGCCATAACCTTAAGAAAAAATTAAATGAATTATCATAATGTATGTGTGTGTGTGTGTGTGTGTGTGTGTGTGTGTGTGTGTGTGTATGCAATATGATGGCAAGCTTGGATGTCAAGAGGATTATTTAACAAGAATAAATTTAAATTTGCAGGTCACAGAAAGGGTTGACTCAGAGTTGAAAGGACTCTTGTACTAAGTAAACACATCTCATTCTGACCCATTTCATCAAGTGTTTTGATTTCTTCTTGTTTTTTGTAGGTATAAGAGATTTAAGCAATGCTTCATGGAAGTTCATTAGCCCACTGCAAACTTTTGATCTATGAATTTATTGTGCTCTGTGATTTAGGAAGTTTTCTAAGTCACTACAATTAACTTATGCTTCAGAATACTAATCCAATGATCTACAATGAATGGTTGTACAGTTTCATGCGGAAAACTCAATCCCCATAGGCGGTGCTGCTATTGATTAGCAAATTTATCTTCAACATCATTTGAAATCTTCTTGTATTCTAAACGTTTTTAACTTTAAAACTGTTCACAAACAGAACAAGCCATTCTTTAAAATAAAGCATATACATACCAAGTGCTTTTAAACCACTTCAAACTAAAGGACAATTTTCAACAGAACACAGTTTTTTAAGAAAACATTAAATTATAAAGCCATATTTAAAAAATTCTTTAGAATTAAAAAAGGCATATTTAAATGGTGAATTCAGATAGTGGATAGAGGATTTTTAGGGCAGTGATACTATTCTGTATGTTGCTATTATGGTGATTACATTTCATTATAAAATGTCTAAATGAAAAGAATGTATGTTACCAAGAGTGAACCTTACGGTAAACTAAAGGTTTACCTATGGGTCTCTGGGAAATAAAGATGTGTTGTTGTATCCATTAGTTGTAACAAAATACCACTGTGATGTGGGATACTGATAATGGGGGGTGGGGGTGGGGGGCATATGGGAGATCTCTGTATCTTCCTCTCAGTTTTGCTCTGAACCTAAAGCTGGTCTAAAAAAGTAATCCATTTGAAAAAAAAAAAAATCCATGCAAATGACCTATTGTAGTTTTTATACTTTGGTTTATAATGTAGGGTCACTGAAAGGAATATATCAAGTCACTTTATGAGGGGGTAAAATTGTAAGATTGAATAATGGCATCAGAAAAACAAAGTTTATCTGCTACCAGCAGGTGTTTGTTATTGTTTTTTAAGTGATTATTTATATCCAATCAAAATGATTAGAGGCCCTGGCTGGTAGCACAGTGGATAAGGCGCCAGCCTGCAAACCCAAAGGTCACAGGTTCGATTCCCCAGCCAGGGCACATAACCAGGTTGCAAACCAGGTCTCCAGTCAGGTCTGTGGCTGGAGGCAGGTGAAACGCAACCATACATTGCTGTCTCGCTTCCTCTCTGCCTCTCTCCCTTCCCCTCTTTCTAAAAATAATGAAATAAAATATTTCTTAAAAAAAAAAAATGATTAGAACTTCTGTTTGCATCTACCATAACCTAATCTCTGGCTAAGAGTGTAGTTCAAAATGTCTTTTAAAAATTATGTAGTCTAGAAATTCTACAAAAGGGCTTAAATAATGAACTTTAGTTTTCCACATTTTCCAGAAAATGAAGACCCTCACTGGTGTTTATTATGATACCAAGTTACATCCGCCAGTGAATCCTGTTTTATAAAGCAATTTACCAGCCTGGTAAACTTTGACAAGCTTTCCTCTAAAACTTTCATCATAAGACCATACATAATGGCCGTCTGTTACAATTTTTAAAAGATGGGTCCCTACACAACCTCTCTTCCTAAGACTACTTAAAATTGTTCTGTGAGCCAAGGATTTAGAAAGTGGGTGTTTTCCAAGTAGATGGGTGGTTTGCCTAATTTTGTTTTGTATAACTGGGTAGTCATATGTAGATACAGAGTATTTGAAATGTGAGCAGTCTGAACTCAGCTATGTTTAAGGGTAAAGTGTATATGGAATGTCAACAAATTAGTAAAATAAGGGCTGCAAAATATTTCATTAATGTTTTAATAGAAATGATATGTTGTAATGATAATGTTTCAAGTGTATTGGATTAACTTTATTCTTAAATTTTATTTTAAATATTTTAATGACTTTTTATTATGGGGCCGCTAGAAAAAATTTTAAAACATGGGGCTCAGAATATGTTTCTGTGAAAAAAATGTTTACTATTTAAAAGCAACAAGTTGTATTAAGTTTTATAATTCTATTGAGCATGCCTCCCAAATTGTGTTGTGTTTGCCTCATCTTCCTTATACAGTAAGTTTCCTCGGGGAGAGGGCTCAGCTACCTTCTTTTGGTTCACCCCAGAGATCTGAAACCGTGCTAAGGTGAAAACAAGTGTTTCTTATAATTAGATAATTGTGTTGAATCAATTGGCAACAAAGGTAGTGGAATGCAGTCCTTTTCATATCTTTAAAACCGTTAATTTGGTGTTTGCTACGGCAGCACCTATACTAAAATTGAAACAGTACAGAGAAGATTAATATGGCCCCTGCGCAAGGATAACATGCAAATCCATGAAGTGTTCCATATTTTAAAATAACAAACAGAGCATTAGCATTCTTTTGAGCCCATCTGTTTTTTATTTCTGAAGTGTCTGATATTTGAGATAGTAATTCTTTGTCTAACCAACAATAGCTGTTTCAACATTTTTTTTTTAAAGATTTTCTCTTTTAAAATTATTTGCAAGATGATATTATCTTGATATGTTGCTCAGGTTTCTATGTTACCTAGAGAAACTTAGTTATGATGGCTTAGTTGCATTAATTACTATTTGAGGTAGGGATGAGATTGCAGAACCTAGGTAATAGGACTTCAAAATGCTGCGTGACATAATCACAAATTCAGGAACTAATAGTGCAAGTGAATGTGGGACTAGTCCCTGTAAGGGCAGCGCCATTTATGCCATTTAACAGCACTATAGGGGGCATCCTGCCCACATAATCATTTGATTTTTTGCTGAAAAAAGAGACCATTGGAAATTTTCTCTATGTGTCTATGTGAATGACTTGCAATGTGTTGAGAAATGTTTGAGGCAACTTTCCCAGAATCAATTATGGGAATGTCCTCATGTACACATTTGTATGTACTGCAGTAGTATTGTATTATATCCTTTTTTTTCCTTGGTCTCCTTAGGATACAGTGTGTAAAGTAATGACGCTACGATAATTTGGAATCCTGTATGTTGAGTAAAAGGACAGATGTTTCACACCTTTCTAGGATATGTGTTCTTTTATCATTTGTTTTACAATAAGTTTTGAAAAGTGAATTTTATTTAGATTTTCACTGTCTAAATTTCTAGCAAGGTTAGATTATTTTCATATGTTTGTAAAAATAGAACCTAAATTCCCAAACATTTGATAATTTAGTGAAACAACTTACATGGGGGAGGGGTGGCATCAGTGATTTGTTAAATTGTGATAGGTGGCAATAAAACACAGGTAGCATGGCACTTCCGTTAAAAATAATTTTCTACGGAATGTATAAGATGGTGACGACAATTAACTATCATATTGCATATTCAAAAGTTTTATGCAACTTCCCAATAAACACATTCACAACTAATTAGGGTATCAGCCCCCTAGTGTTGTTCTCTATACATTGGAAACCTAATCAGTTATATTCCATCTCGCCTTGTAATCCAATCAGCCATGTTACCTGCTTCTAAAGACATTGGCCAAACTCAGGAAGTGGGAGTGGCCTTTAGGTGAGCAGAGTCCTTTAAAAGACACTTTAGTTCAGATACCACTTCTTCTCCAGGGCAGGCTGACCCAATCTGTAGCTTCCAGGAGAATGGATGGAGTTCCTACTAACCCTGATAGCTATGCAACTTCCAGAGGTGAGTCCACTCATAGAGACTCTGATGAGTGTGGAATTTAGAATAAATATCTTCATGCCTACTTTCTCATATACAAATCCTTTCTGTTTACATGTTGGAGTAGCTGGGTCTCCTCTAAGCAAACAGGTAGCTTTCCTAGTTATTTTAAATGACATCAATATTTGAAATATCTGTGACTAGAGTACTTGTAATATATGGACATTTGTTATAATGAGTTGTTTGATTATTTTTTATTTTATTACCAGATTGCTACTAGATGTTGTAGGTGTTAAAAGAGATTTGTCTAGAGTTTATGCAATACGGAAATAATAAACCACCATAATGTTCAACAATATGTATGCATATAATAGGCTTTATACACATCAACCTAAAAAATAAATAGGTTGAATTGATTAGAGAACCCTTATAAAGATCCTATTTTCTATTTCTTTTAAACCTCCAGTTTCCAGAATAGATTTGAAAACTTCAAAATAGATCAGACCAACTGATAAGGACTCCAAAGAAATGGCATTGGTATTAATGGGGGAATATCAGAAATAAAGATGAACTGGTTTTGCTTCCTTAGCTGCATCTCTGGGATGTTCTAGTGTAGAGAAGACATGCCATGTTCTCATTTCTTTGTAAACAATTGAATACTTGTTGCTGATTATCACTGAAGCGTGAACATTCACCAGTTCAAATGATGAAGGTGCTATGATGGACTAAACTGACTTGGAAAAATTGTCTTCCTGAGCCAGAAATAACAGAAAACATTTACAATTTATTGTTTGAAAGAAAGTCTTGCTATTAAAGTTAAGGCATAAATTCAACTTTTTATAATTCATGGAGTTCAAAATTAAAGTCAACACTGATTAAACTAAATGAATATAGATTAACCTAATTTGATTTATTTCTCAGATTGAACCAGGCCAAATAATACTATTAACATAGATGTGAACAGTGTGTGTGTTTTACAGTCTTGGGCAGAGGGAGAGAGAGGGAGGATGGAAAGGAGGAAGGGAGGGAGAGAGGGAAAGGGGAAGGGAAAGAGAAAGAAAGGAAGAGAGAGAATGAGTCTGAATGATTCATAGTCTATATATGTGCTTCTGGGCCAATCAGCTTGTTTAGGTAAATTAGGTATGGCTGAGATCAGTGTTTATTTTAAACACAAAGATGCTGAGGACTTTCTTATCTCAATTTTTCATTTGTATCATGCAATAAACTGAATCTGTTTAGATGTGGCATTCTAGTTTTGTATGGGGGTGGTAAATTAATGGGTAGATTAGGTTCAATTTAGTAGGTAGATCTTTATCCAAAGGCTATTTTCTTTCCTTCATCTGGGGGAAAAAATGACTTTTCTTTCTTTTTTCTTTTTCTTTCTTTCTTTCTTTCTTTCTTTCTTTCTTTCTTTCTTTCTTTCTTTCTTTCTTTCTTTCTTTCTTTCTTTCCTTCTCTCTCTCATCTCTCATACTTTCTTTCTTTCTTTTCAGAAACATGGATACAGACATGTCACCAGCCTTCTAGAATGATCTCACTTGCTCCATCTATGTGACCTACTTCCTAGATCCTGTCGCCATAGATTGTGGGCACAGGTTTTGCCACCCCTGCCTGTGCCTCTGCTGGGAGGGAGCCCAAACTCCAAAGTGCTGGCCTGAGTGCAGGGCAGTCTCAGAGAGGACAGATCTCAAAACCAACTTCCCACCAAGGAACCAGGCTTCCCTTGCCAGACATGCCAGAGCTCACGACCCCAGCCGTTCTGAGGGGCAGATCTGTGGGGCATGCAAAGGAGCAAATGGGCTCTTCTGTGAGGTTGAAAAGAGCCTGCTCTGTGGGTGCTGCTCTGCATCCCCCGAGCATGTGGCGCACCACCACAGCCCAGTACAATGGTCTGCTGAGGAACAGCGGGGAGGTGTAATTTGACAGCTATAAGCTTCAACTGAGAAAGATAAGAATGGTGATAAGGAAGTTGATGAGATTGGAGATGGTGGAGGTGGTGATGTTTCAATGTAAATTTCCAGATTATAAGTATGTCTGGGGAATGCTGTTGACCAACTTGGACACTGTAATCAAAGTTGTGTTGAGCCTTTACTAAGGTAGATTTCCTTAGAAAAATACATACCAAGTATGTAGAACTGGTGCAGTTGTGGGGCTGGTGGCTAGCACCAGGAACACTGGCTTCTGATGCAAGTTTGACTTCTTTATGGTCAAGATATGTGAAAATCTAGGTGCCATTTTCTCCAGAAATGAATGTTACCTGTAGGGTTCCTCCAAACTCTTTATTATATGTTTCTATCACCTCTGATATTCCAAATATTGGAATCAAATTAATAAGAAAAAAATCAGATCTTTCCATTTTAACTCAGGGTAACATTTTTCAGTGGCTACCTTTAACTATAATAAGGGAATAACATTTGCAATATCATCTTTTGTGTCACTAAAACCTAATAGTTATTTTGCAGGAGGAATTTCTAAAGAAAAGGAACTCTTTATGGAACATGACTCAAGAAATACAAAACAACCTGAAGCAGGAAGTTAGCAAAACCCAGTCTGTGGTGGTAAGAAAGAACATGTTCCGCTTATTTATTTATTTTTTAAATTAATTTATTATTTTTGTCTTCAAATTGTTTCATCTTTCCCTCATTGTTCCCCCCTGCCCCACCTACCCCATCCCCTCTCCCACAGTCAATCCCTACCTTGTTGTCCATGTCCCTGGGTCTTTCATATTAGCTCCTTGACTAAAACCTTCCCCCTTCTCCTCCCATCTCTTCCCCTCTCCCCACCTCTCTGGTCACTGTCATTCTGCTCCTTGTTTCCATGTCTCTCTTACTGCCTATGCTTTCCTCCAAAACTTTTATGATGGCACGGCTTATGTTGAAATCTTTTAACCATGTTGAGTTTAATCTGGTGTGTGATGTAAGTTGGTGGTCTAGTTTCATTTTTTTTACATGTTCCTGTCCTGTTCTCCTAACACCACTTGTTGAAGAGGCTATTTCCACTCCATTTTATGCTCCTTCCCCTTTGTCAAATAGTAGTTGACCGTAGAGACCTGGGTTTACTTCTGGGCTCTCTGTTCTGTTCCACATGATATGTGTATTCAAGCCAGTACCAGACTGGTTTGATTACAGTGGTCTTGTAGTATAGTTTGCTATTCAGTATTGTGATTCCTCCTACTTTGTTCTTCTTTCTCAAAATTGCTGTGGCAATTTGGGGTCATTTTTGGCTCCATGTAAACTTTTGAAGTATTTGCTCTAGATCTGCAAAATGTGTCTTGATATTTTAATAGGGATTATGTTGAATCTATACATTGCTTTGGGTAATATGGACATTTTAATGATGTTAATTCTTCCCACCCATAAACATGATATATGCTTCCATTGCTTTGTATTTTCCTTAATTTCTTTCTTCACTGTTATGTTATTTTGTGAGAACAGGTCTTTTACCTCCTTGGTTAAATTTATTCCTAGGTACTTTATTTTCTTGTTGCTACAGTAAATAGATTTTTTTTTTAAGAAATTTTTTGTTATTAATTTCATTTATTATTTTTAGAGAGAAGGGAAGGGAGAGAGGCAAAGAGGGAGGGAGACTCCACTGTATGGCTGCCTTTCACCTCCCTCTAGCTAAGGACCCAGCTGGAGACATGGCTTGCAACCTGGTTATGTGTCCTGGCTGGGAATTCAACCAGTGACCTCTGGGTTTGCAGGCTGGCTGGTGCCTTATCCATTGAGCCACCAGCCAGAGCCAGAGATTTGTTTTCTGGTATCTCTCTCTGATGTTTTATTGTTGTGTATAAAAATGTCTTTGATTTCTGGATGTTGACTTTGTATCAGCTATTTTGCCAAACTCACTTATTAGGTGGAGTAGTTTATTGGTGAAGTCTATTGTGTTTCCTATGCACCCTATCATGGTCATCTGCAATTAATGACAGTTTTACTTCTTCCTTTCCAATTGGACACCTTTGATTATTTTTCCTTGTCTTAGCACTGTGGCTAGAACTTCCAAAACTATGTTGAATAGAAATGGAAAGAGTGGACACACTTGTCTTATTCCTGCTCTTAGGGGGAAAACTTTTACTTTGCCCATTGAGTGTGATATTGGTTGCAGGTTTCTCGTAGATGAAACCTGCCTTTATTATGTTGAGGTATGCTCCCTCTATTCCTACTTGGCATGTTGGAAATAGGGCTCTGCAGAGCAAGTAGAAGGAAGGAAATCATCAAGATCAGAGCAGAACTAAATAACTCAGAGATTCAAACTACAATTCAAAGAATCGACAGGACCGGGAGCTGGTTCTTTGAAAAAATAAACAAAATTGACAAGCCCTTATCCAGACTCATCAAGAAAAAGAGAGAGAGAGGACCCAAATAAACAGAATCAGAACTGAAAGAGGGGAAATCACAACTGATACCTCAGAAATACAAAACATTGTAAGAAATTACTACAAACAACTACATGACAAAAAATATGACAACCTGGATGAAATGGACACATTTCTGGAAAGGTATAATCTACCAAAACTGAACCCAGAAGAAGCAGAAAACCTCAATAGGCCAATAACAACTAGTGAAATTAAAGAAGTGATCCAAAATATCCCAAAACACAAGAGCCCTGGACCAGATGGCTACACAGGTGAATTTTACCAAACATTTAAAGAAGAACTAACTCTTATCCTCCTCAAACTATACCAAAAAATTCAGGAAGAGGGAAGACTCCCAAACTCTTTCTATGAGGCCAATATTATTCTAATCCCAAAACCAGGGCAAGATACGACTAAGAAACAAAGCTACAGGCCAATATCTCTGATGACCATAGATGCTAAAATTCTCAACAAAATATTGGCCAATCGGATTCAGCAGTATATTACAAAGATCATACACTATGATCAAGTGGGCTTCATCCCAGGGAAGCAAGGATGGTACATTTGTAAATCAATAAATGTAATACACCACATCAACAAATTGAAAGATAAAAACCATATGATTATATCAATAGATGCTGAAAAAGCATTTGATAAAGTACAGCAACCATTTATGATAAAAACCCTCAGCAAAATGGGAATAGAGGGAGCATACCTCAACATCATAAAGGCCATCTATGAGAAACCTGAAGCCAACATCATACTTAGTGGACAAAAACTGAAAGCCTTCCCCCTAAGATCAGGAATGAGACAAGGCTGTCCACTTTCTCCACTTCTATTCAACATTGTCTTGGAAGTTCTAGCTATAGCCATTAGAGAAGAAAAAGGAATCAAAGGTATCCAAATTGGAAAGGAGGAAGTCAAACTGTCATTATTTGCAGATGATATGATAGTGTACATACAAAACCCGATTGGCTCCACCAAAAACTTACTTGACCTAATAAGCAAATTTAGCAAAA